>CAXAQZ010000626.1:12500-22309 GCA_963971145.1 Sussaba pulchella | reverse complement strand
GCACTCGGAAATAATCCACGCGTAGACCGACCGCGACCAGAGTTGTTCGACGCGTAGACCGATCGCATGTACATTGAGTTGACGCGTAGACCGATCGCACTCGGGAATAATCCACGCGTAGACCGACCGCGACCAGAGTTGTTCGACGCGTAGACCGATCGCTTTCTCGAAAAGTAAAAAAACATAACTTTCTTCTTATCGCACTAACGTAACAATCAATATCAAAACGTGGTTAAAAAATTTTTTTTCAAATAATTTTTTCATCGAAATGAAATAAATAAACCTTCATTTTTCGACCGTAGATCGACCGCTTTTTCTTGAAACCAAAAAAAAAAAAAAAAAAATTCGTTTGTAAAATAATAAGAACATTAAAATTATTCCAGGCGTAGACCGATCGGTTTTTCTGAAATTCGAAAAAAAAAAAAATTTCTTTCATGAAACGCGAAAACCACTTTGACCTAAAATTTATTCTAATAAATTGATGAAAAAAAATTGGTATCGAAAAACGAAAGAGGATTTTAAAATCCACACGTAGACCGATCGCATGTACATTGAGTTGACGCGTAGACCGACCGCACTCGGGAATAATCCACGCGTAGACCGACCGCGACCAGAGTTGTTCGACGCGTAGACCGATCGCATGTACATTGGGTTGACGCGTAGACCGATCGCCCTCGGAAATAATCCACGCGTAGACCGACCGCGACCAGAGGTGTTCGACGCGTAGGACCGATCGCATTCTCGAAAAGTAAAAGAACATAACTTTCTTCTTATCGCATTAACGTAACGATCAATATCAAACGTGCTTAAAAATTTTTTTTTTTAAATTATTTTTCCATCGGAATGAAATGAATAAACCTTAAATTTTTACCCGTGGATCGACCTTTTTTTCTTAAACCCAAAAAAAAAAAAAAAATTCGGTTGTAAAATAATAAGAACATTAAAATGATTCCAGGCGTAGACCGATCGGTTTTTTTGAAATTCGAAAATGAAGAAAAAAATTTTTCATGAAACGCGAAAAAAAATTTGACCTAAAATTTATTCTAATGAATTGATGAAAAAAATTGATATCGAAAAAGGAAAGAGGAATTTAAAATCCACACGTAGACCGATCGCATGTATATTGAGTTGACGCGTAGACCGACCGCACTCGGAAATAATCCACGCGTAGACCGACCGCGACCAGAGTTGTTCGACGCGTAGACCGATCGCATGTACATTGAGTTGACGCGTAGACCGATCGCACTCGGGAATAATCCACGCGTAGACCGACCGCGACCAGAGTTGTTCGACGCGTAGACCGATCGCTTTCTCGAAAAGTAAAAAAACATAACTTTCTTCTTATCGCATTAACGTGACAATCAATATCAAAACGTGGTTAAAAAATTTTTTTTCAAATAATTTTTTCATCGAAATGAAATAAATAAAACTTCATTTTTCGACCGTAGATCGACCGCTTTTTCTTGAAACCAAAAAAAAAAAAAAAAAAATTCGTTTGTAAAATAATAAGAACATTAAAATTATTCCAGGCGTAGACCGATCGGTTTTTCTGAAATTCGAAAAAAAAAAAAATTTTTTTCATGAAACGCGAAAACCATTTTGACCTAAAATTTATTCTAATAAATTGATGAAAAAAATTGGTATCGAAAAACGAAAGAGGATTTTAAAATCCACACGTAGACCGATCGCATGTACATTGAGTTTACGCGTAGACCGACCGCACTCGGGAATAATCCACGCGTAGACCGACCGCGACCAGGGTTGTTCGACGCGTAGACCGATCGCATGTACATTGGGTTGACGCGTAGACCGATCGCCCTCGGAAATAATCCACGCGTAGACCGACCGCGACCAGAGTTGTTCGACGCGTAGACCGATCGCATTCTCGAAAAGTAAAAGAACATAACTTTCTTCTTATCGCATTAACGCAACGATCAATATCAAAACGTGCTTAAAAATTTTTTTTTTTAAATTATTTTTCCATCGGAATAAAATGAATAAACCTTAAATTTTTACCCGTAGATCGACCTTTTTTTCTTGAACCCAAAAAAAAAAAAAAAAATTCGGTTGTAAAATAATAAGAACATTAAAATGATTCCAGGCGTAGACCGATCGGTTTTTTTGAAATTCGAAAATGAAGAAAAAAATTTTTCATGAAACGCGAAAAAAAATTTGACCTAAAATTTATTCTAATGAATTGATGAAAAAAATTGATATCGAAAAACGAAAGAGTAATTTGAAATCCACACGTAGACCGATCGCATGTATATTGAGTTGACGCGTAGACCGACCGCACTCGGAAATAATCCACGCGTAGACCGACCGCGACCAGAGTTGTTCGACGCGTAGACCGATCGCATGTACATTGAGTTGACGCGTAGACCGATCGCACTCGGGAATAATCCACGCGTAGACCGACCGCGACCAGAGTTGTTCGACGCGTAGACCGATCGCTTTCTCGAAAAGTAAAAAAACATAACTTTCTTCTTATCGCATTGACGTGACAATCAATATCAAAACGTGGTTAAAAAATTTTTTTTCAAATTATTTTTTCATCGAAATGAAATAAATAAACCTTCATTTTTCGACCGTAGATCGACCGCTTTTTCTTGAAACCAAAAAAAAAAAAAAAAAATTCGTTTGTAAAATAATAAGAACATTAAAATTATTCCAGGCGTAGACCGATCGGTTTTTCTGAAATTCGAAAATGAAGAAAAAAAATTTTCATGAAACGCGAAAAAAAATTTGACCTAAAATTTATTCTAATGGATTGATGAAAAAAATTGATATCGAAAAACGAAAGAGGAATTTAAAATCCACACGTAGACCGATCGCATGTACATTGAGTTGACGCGTAGACCGACCGCACTCGGGAATAATCCACGCGTAGACCGACCGCGACCAGAGTTGTTCGACGCGTAGACCGATCGCTTTCTCGAAAAGTAAAAAAACATAACTTTCTTCTTATCGCATTAACGTAACAATCAATATCGAAACGTGGTTAAAAAGTTTTTTTAAAAATTATTTTTTCATCGAAATGAAATAAATAAACCTTCATTTTTCGACCGTAGATCGACCGCTTTTTCTTAAAACCAAACAAAAAAAAAAAAAAATTCGTTTGTAAAATAATAAGAACATTAAAATTATTCCAGGCGTAGACCGATCGGTTTTTCTGAAATTCGAAAAAAAAAAAAATTTCTTTCATGAAACGCGAAAACCATTTTGACCTAAAATTTATTCTAATAAATTAATGAAAAAAAATTGGTATCGAAAAACGAAAGAGGATTTTAAAATCCACACGTAGACCGATCGCATGTACATTGAGTTTACGCGTAGACCGACCGCACTCGGGAATAATCCACGCGTAGACCGACCGCGACCAGAGTTGTTCGACGCGTAGACCGATCGCATGTACATTGGGTTGACGCGTAGACCGATCGCCCTCGGAAATAATCCACTCGTAGACCGACCGCGACCAGAGTTGTTCGACGCGTAGACCGATCGCATTCTCGAAAAGTAAAAGAACATAACTTTCTTCTTATCGCATTAACGTAACGATCAATATCAAAACGTGCTTAAAAATTTTTTTTTTTAAATTATTTTTCCATCGGAATGAAATGAATAAACCTTAAATTTTTACCCGTAGATCGACCTTTTTTTCTTGAACCCAAAAAAAAAAAAAAAAATTCGGTTGTAAAATAATAAGAACATTAAAATGATTCCAGGCGTAGACCGATCGGTTTTTTTGAAATTCGAAAATGAAGAAAAAAATTTTTCATGAAACGCGAAAAAAAATTTGACCTAAAATTTATTCTAATGAATTGATGAAAAAAATTGATATCGAAAAACGAAAGAGGAATTTAAAATCCACACGTAGACCGATTGCATGTATATTAAGTTGACGCGTAGACCGACCGCACTCGGAAATAATCCACGCGTAGACCGACCGCGACCAGAGTTGTTCGACGCGTAGACCGATCGCATGTACATTGAGTTGACGCGTAGACCGATCGCACTCGGGAATAATCCACGCGTAGACCGACCGCGACCAGAGTTGTTCGACGCGTAGACCGATCGCTTTCTCGAAAAGTAAAAAAACATAACTTTCTTCTTATCGCACTAACGTAACAATCAATATCAAAACGTGGTTAAAAAATTTTTTTTCAAATAATTTTTTCATCGAAATGAAATAAATAAACCTTCATTTTTCGACCGTAGATCGACCGCTTTTTCTTGAAACCAAAAAAAAAAAAAAAAATTCGTTTGTAAAATAATAAGAACATTAAAATTATTCCAGGCGTAGACCGATCGGTTTTTCTGAAATTCGAAAAAAAAAAAAATTTCTTTCATGAAACGCGAAAACCACTTTGACCTAAAATTTATTCTAATAAATTGATGAAAAAAAATTGGTATCGAAAAACGAAAGAGGATTTTAAAATCCACACGTAGACCGATCGCATGTACATTGAGTTGACGCGTAGACCGACCGCACTCGGGAATAATCCACGCGTAGACCGACCGCGACCAGAGTTGTTCGACGCGTAGACCGATCGCATGTACATTGGGTTGACGCGTAGACCGATCGCCCTCGGAAATAATCCACGCGTAGACCGACCGCGACCAGAGGTGTTCGACGCGTAGACCGATCGCATTCTCGAAAAGTAAAAGAACATAACTTTCTTCTTATCGCATTAACGTAACGATCAATATCAAAACGTGCTTAAAAATTTTTTTTTTTAAATTATTTTTCCATCGGAATGAAATGAATAAACCTTAAATTTTTACCCGTGGATCGACCTTTTTTTCTTAAACCCAAAAAAAAAAAAAAAATTCGGTTGTAAAATAATAAGAACATTAAAATGATTCCAGGCGTAGACCGATCGGTTTTTTTGAAATTCGAAAATGAAGAAAAAAATTTTTCATGAAACGCGAAAAAAAATTTGACCTAAAATTTATTCTAATGAATTGATGAAAAAAATTGATATCGAAAAAGGAAAGAGGAATTTAAAATCCACACGTAGACCGATCGCATGTATATTGAGTTGACGCGTAGACCGACCGCACTCGGAAATAATCCACGCGTAGACCGACCGCGACCAGAGTTGTTCGACGCGTAGACCGATCGCATGTACATTGAGTTGACGCGTAGACCGATCGCACTCGGGAATAATCCACGCGTAGACCGACCGCGACCAGAGTTGTTCGACGCGTAGACCGATCGCTTTCTCGAAAAGTAAAAAAACATAACTTTCTTCTTATCGCATTAACGTGACAATCAATATCAAAACGTGGTTAAAAAATTTTTTTTCAAATAATTTTTTCATCGAAATGAAATAAATAAAACTTCATTTTTCGACCGTAGATCGACCGCTTTTTCTTGAAACCAAAAAAAAAAAAAAAAAAATTCGTTTGTAAAATAATAAGAACATTAAAATTATTCCAGGCGTAGACCGATCGGTTTTTCTGAAATTCGAAAAAAAAAAAAATTTTTTTCATGAAACGCGAAAACCATTTTGACCTAAAATTTATTCTAATAAATTGATGAAAAAAATTGGTATCGAAAAACGAAAGAGGATTTTAAAATCCACACGTAGACCGATCGCATGTACATTGAGTTTACGCGTAGACCGACCGCACTCGGGAATAATCCACGCGTAGACCGACCGCGACCAGGGTTGTTCGACGCGTAGACCGATCGCATGTACATTGGGTTGACGCGTAGACCGATCGCCCTCGGAAATAATCCACGCGTAGACCGACCGCGACCAGAGTTGTTCGACGCGTAGACCGATCGCATTCTCGAAAAGTAAAAGAACATAACTTTCTTCTTATCGCATTAACGCAACGATCAATATCAAAACGTGCTTAAAAATTTTTTTTTTTAAATTATTTTTCCATCGGAATAAAATGAATAAACCTTAAATTTTTACCCGTAGATCGACCTTTTTTTCTTGAACCCAAAAAAAAAAAAAAAAATTCGGTTGTAAAATAATAAGAACATTAAAATGATTCCAGGCGTAGACCGATCGGTTTTTTTGAAATTCGAAAATGAAGAAAAAAATTTTTCATGAAACGCGAAAAAAAATTTGACCTAAAATTTATTCTAATGAATTGATGAAAAAAATTGATATCGAAAAACGAAAGAGTAATTTGAAATCCACACGTAGACCGATCGCATGTATATTGAGTTGACGCGTAGACCGACCGCACTCGGAAATAATCCACGCGTAGACCGACCGCGACCAGAGTTGTTCGACGCGTAGACCGATCGCATGTACATTGAGTTGACGCGTAGACCGATCGCACTCGGGAATAATCCACGCGTAGACCGACCGCGACCAGAGTTGTTCGACGCGTAGACCGATCGCTTTCTCGAAAAGTAAAAAAACATAACTTTCTTCTTATCGCATTGACGTGACAATCAATATCAAAACGTGGTTAAAAAATTTTTTTTCAAATTATTTTTTCATCGAAATGAAATAAATAAACCTTCATTTTTCGACCGTAGATCGACCGCTTTTTCTTGAAACCAAAAAAAAAAAAAAAAAAATTCGTTTGTAAAATAATAAGAACATTAAAATTATTCCAGGCGTAGACCGATCGGTTTTTCTGAAATTCGAAAATGAAGAAAAAAAATTTTCATGAAACGCGAAAAAAAATTTGACCTAAAATTTATTCTAATGGATTGATGAAAAAAATTGATATCGAAAAACGAAAGAGGAATTTAAAATCCACACGTAGACCGATCGCATGTACATTGAGTTGACGCGTAGACCGACCGCACTCGGGAATAATCCACGCGTAGACCGACCGCGACCAGAGTTGTTCGACGCGTAGACCGATCGCTTTCTCGAAAAGTAAAAAAACATAACTTTCTTCTTATCGCATTAACGTAACAATCAATATCTAAACGTGGTTAAAAAGTTTTTTTAAAAATTATTTTTTCATCGAAATGAAATAAATAAACCTTCATTTTTCGACCGTAGATCGACCGCTTTTTCTTGAAACCAAACAAAAAAAAAAAAAAATTCGTTTGTAAAATAATAAGAACATTAAAATTATTCCAGGCGTAGACCGATCGGTTTTTCTGAAATTCGAAAAAAAAAAAAATTTCTTTCATGAAACGCGAAAACCATTTTGACCTAAAATTTATTCTAATAAATTAATGAAAAAAAATTGGTATCGAAAAACGAAAGAGGATTTTAAAATCCACACGTAGACCGATCGCGTGTACATTGAGTTTACGCGTAGACCGACCGCACTCGGGAATAATCCACGCGTAGACCGACCGCGACCAGAGTTGTTCGACGCGTAGACCGATCGCATGTACATTGGGTTGACGCGTAGACCGATCGCCCTCGGAAATAATCCACTCGTAGACCGACCGCGACCAGAGTTGTTCGACGCGTAGACCGATCGCATTCTCGAAAAGTAAAAGAACATAACTTTCTTCTTATCGCATTAACGTAACGATCAATATCGAAACGTGCTTAAAAATTTTTTTTTTTTAATTATTTTTCCATCGGAATGAAATGAATAAACCTTAAATTTTTACCCGTAGATCGACCTTTTTTTCTTGAACCCAAAAAAAAAAAAAAAAATTCGGTTGTAAAATAATAAGAACATTAAAATGATTCCAGGCGTAGACCGATCGGTTTTTTTGAAATTCGAAAATGAAGAAAAAATTTTTTCATGAAACGCGAAAAAAAATTTGACCTAAAATTTATTCTAATGAATTGATGAAAAAAATTGATATCGAAAAACGAAAGAGGAATTTAAAATCCACACGTAGACCGATCGCATGTATATTGAGTTGACGCGTAGACCGACCGCACTCGGAAATAATCCACGCGTAGACCGACCGCGACCAGAGTTGTTCGACGCGTAAACCGATCGCATGTACATTGAGTTGACGCGTAGACCGATCGCACTCGGGAATAATCCACGCGTAGACCGACCGCGACCAGAGTTGTTCGACGCGTAGACCGATCGCTTTCTCGAAAAGTAAAAAAACATAACTTTCTTCTTATCGCATTAACGTAACAATCAATATCAAAACGTGGTTAAAAAATTTTTTTTCAAATTATTTTTTCATCGAAATGAAATAAATAAACCTTCATTTTTCGACCGTAGATCGACCGCTTTTTCTTGAAACCAAAGAAAAAAAAAAAAAATTCGTTTGTAAAATAATAAGAACATTAAAATTATTCCAGGCGTAGACCGATCGGTTTTTCTGAAATTCGAAAAAAAAAAAAATTTCTTTCATGAAACGCGAAAACCATTTTGACCTAAAATTTATTCTAATAAATTGATAAAAAAAAATTGGTATCGAAAAACGAAAGAGGATTTTAAAATCCACACGTAGACCGATCGCATGTACATTGAGTTGACGCGTAGACCGACCGCACTCCGGAATAATCCACGCGTAGACCGACCGCAACCAGAGTTGTTCGACGCGTAGACCGATCGCATGTACATTGAGTTGACGCGTAGACCGATCGCCCTCGGAAATAATCCACGCGTAGACCGACCGCGACCAGAGTTGTTCGACGCGTAGACCGATCGCATTCTCGAAAAGTAAAAGAACATAACTTTCTTCTTATCGCATTAACGTAATAATCAATATCAAAACGTGCTTAAAAATTTTTTTTTTTAAATTATTTTCCATCGGAATGAAATGAATAAACCTTAAATTTTTACCCGTAGATCGACCTTTTTTTCTTGAACCCAAAAAAAAAAAAAAAATTCGGTTGTAAAATAATAAGAATATTAAAATGATTCCAGGCGTAGACCGATCGGTTTTTTTGAAATTCAAAAATGAAGAAAAAAATTTTTCATGAAACGCGAAAACCAATTTGACCTAAAATTTATTCTAATGAATTGATGAAAAAAATTGATATCGAAAAACGAAAGAGGAATTTAAAATCCACACGTAGACCGATCGCATGTATATTGAGTTGACGCGTAGACCGACCGCACTCGGAAATAATCCACGCGTAGACCGACCGCGACCAGAGTTGTTCGACGCGTAGACCGATCGCATGTACATTGAGTTGACGCGTAGACCGATCGCACTCGGGAATAATCCACGCGTAGACCGACCGCGACCAGAGTTGCTCGACGCGTAGACCGATCGCTTTTTCGAAGAGTAAAAGAAAATAACTTTCTTCTTATCGTATTAATGTAACAATCAATATCAAAACGTGGTTAAAAAATTTTTTTTTTCCAAATTGTTTTTTCATCGAAATGAAATAAATAAACCTTCATTTTTTACCCGTAGATCGACCGCTTTTTCTTGAAACCAAAAAAAAAAAAAAAATTTCGTTTGTAAAATAATAAGAACATGAAAATTATTCCAGGCGTAGACCGATCGGTTTTTCTGAAATTCGAAAGAAAAAAAATTTTCTTCATGAAACGCGAAAACCATTTTGACCAAAAATTTATTCTAATAAATTGATGAAAAAAAATTGGTATCGAAAAACTCGCTTTCTCGAAAAGTAAAAGAACATAACTTCCTTCTTATCGCATTAACGTAACAATCAATATCAAAACGTGCTTAAAAATTTTTTTTTTCAAATTATTTTTCCATCGGAATGAAATGAATAAACCTTAAATTTTTACCCGTAGATCGACCGCTTTTTCTTAAACCCGAAAAGAAATAAAAAAATTTGGTTGTAAAATAATAAGAACATTAAAATTATTCCAGGGGTAGACCGATCGGTTTTTTTGAAATTCGAAAAAAAAAATTTTTTTTTTCATGAAACGCGAAAATTAATTTTACCTTAAATTTGTTCTAATAAATTGATGAA
>CAXAQZ010000625.1:0-20000 GCA_963971145.1 Sussaba pulchella | reverse complement strand
ATCAAACGTTAAACGATTTTTATCATGCCCTGCTGCTCTGTGCCAAGGGCAGAAACGAACAAAAAACGGTTGTCTTAATTTTTATGAAAATTCGGGAAGGTGTGCGGCGTTCGACAAATTTTTTACAGAAAATGTATTCCAAACATTTGATAGCCTGTCCATTTCTGTGCAAAATGCTTTTTCATTTATTGCCGTGCGATTTTTCGTCGACTGAGTACTTCACTCCCAAAGTAAAAAACACTTGTTTTTTTCAAGCGCCTGCATCTCCTGAAATAATGATCGTACAACAATTGCTCGGACATCATTGGAAAGATAAATTTATCCTCTTGAAAATGTTTACACAAGATTTCGCAAAAAAATTTTCTTTCTTCGCAGTATTTACACTTCAAAAACATGTAAAAAAATGGCTCTCTCTCTTCGCTTAGTTATGAAGCCGCCATGTGGTAAAAAATTGCAAAATCTCAAATATGGACCTAGAACTTCCTATTCAATACTGTCATTGACAATCGTGCCAAATCCCGAGTTAAGGGCTTACTGGACGGATCGTCGGGCTAAAAGTTAGTTCAAAACCGGCGAATCGTGGATCGACATTTCTAGATCATGCCGTACATGTTTGGCCTTACGAATAGCTAAAGTAATATCAAATTAACACTTAGAAATATGAATGATCTACTTTTAATAAGAATATAAGTCAAATTCGACGATATTGGCGTGTGGTTGACTGATGTTTTATCAATGACTGTACAACGGAAATAACCATCTTCACGCGCTACAACGAGCAACACCACTATATCTATATATACGTTTTATGACTAATGTTTCAACTGTTTCAGGCGATTTTCCTCATTACTTTCATCAATTGCTCGACAATTACTCAGACGATTAATTTGAAACTAAGCATAATCGATCTGTCGATCCTAAATCTTGATGATATAATATTTTCAGAATTTTCTGACATTTAGTTCCATTCGTTTTGCAGTCATTAACGTCTGCAGAAGCGGTTCTCCCATAAGAGACCGTGTTAAATTCACAAATGTATAACTCCTAAACCATTTAGTGAAAAAAACTGAAATAATTAATGTATTATTATTCAATCAAAAACTATCATTCCTTAAATTTTCAAGAATTTCTGACATTTATTAGTAATACCTTAATGCGATTTTTTTTCTGTGTGTTCGCAGCGGTCAAATGTTTGACGAAATTGAGGGATAATTTTTTTCGTCATTTCTATTGATAAAAAAGATCCGAACATGTTTGAATCACTGTATCTCTACAAAAAAAATATGCATCTTTTATGAATCACAGCTTTTTCAGATTTTCAATTTTCATGAATAAAAAAAAATTCCGAAATCTTTTTCGCTTCTTGCTGCTACATCCTCAACGGTTAATGACCTAAAAAGTCATTTTTCAATCTTTGGTGAAATTTGGAACCATCTGTAGGGCACAATTTTTTTTTTCTTAGATGGTTTTTTTAAAAGTTCTTTACGATTTTCCCTGACTGGGTTTCTACCATCAAATGAGGAAGATTGCTTTCGCGTGTGATCGCGACTTCCGTATCATGTTTACCTTAGTAAAAAACAGTTACCCGAGTAAAAATATTCCCACTGGCTAAGGTATGGCTAGCGTCCCGCTACTGTCTGGCTCGGATGTATAAGGGATGCTTGGAAAGGTACTGGCGTGGGAGTGGCGCGAGGGTATGGCAAGGGTTGCCCTCAGCGGACGATCCCATACAGCAGCCAGATAGCTGGCTGGCGTATGGGAAGGGTCTGGCTAGTGGTCTGGCCCGTGCTCGGGAAAGGTATGGCGGTGCGCGATGGTGAGGGTCTGGCGGGCCCAAACAGCAGCGGAGTAAAAAGTTGCGATACGTTGTATTATTGTTCTCGCGTTGTGATTATTATTTGTCAGAGAATAGAAAACACATTCACATAAGAAAGAAGTAAAATAAATGAAAAAAAAAAAAATTCCCTCGGCAGGGATTGAACAGGGGACCGTCTGATTACTAGTCTGGCCCGTTACCCGCTGAGCTACGCGGTTGGCTGGAAATTGCGTCTTTATTCGTCGTCATAAGCTACTCGGTATATTTCAAAGTCTATTTTCTCGTAAACTTCTGACTATCTGGCCTAACGGCTTTAGGAAATTGTTATTCGAGGGATGACCTTTTAGTACAATAAGTATCAAAAAATACAAAAATGCGAATGACATCGTGTCTCCTTGTAAAACAATTTAACGTGGGAAAATGAATTTTCAATATATTTCTTAACAGCGTGAGCATGTGAAAAAAATACTTGAAAAAAAGGAAAACGAAATAAATGGAAAGAACCTTAATTGACAGTTGCCAGTGTTCACCAGTAACGTCAACGACAACTGATACTATTATTTCGTATGTCAAACCGTTTATATTACTTTATTCCGTATACCTCGTTATATGTTCCCAAATTACACCGTCAATTCGTTTTGCAGCCGCTGTCTATTTATTTCGATAGTATTGTAATATCTAGATATGATATTATAGAGCATTGATGAAAACTATTGTTCTTCTCTCGCATTTTCGTCAAGAGTGTTTCTACTTTTGAATAAGTTCGGTTATGGCTTGGCCATACGCCTACCATAGACCAGCCATACACCATGCGCGCTCACGGGTGCGAGCGAATCAGTGCCGCCTGGCACTGCCATACACTTGCTAGACAGCCCAACGCGGCTCCCAACTCTTGCTTGAAAAGACAGCGCGTCGCCAGACAGCTCCCAAACCCTGCCCAGACCCCGCGGAAGCGTACAACGAGCTGCCACATGCTAGCCATACCCTAGCCAGTGAAATATTTTTACACTATTGGTACAAATGGTACTATGGTAATATTGGTACATGTACCAATATTTAAGCTGTGGAACCGCCGGCATTAGCGTTATCCTGACGTACCACGAGGGGGTTGCACGGTCGGATTTACGCCACACTGTCCCGTCAGTTAGTCTTCGTCAGTCAAGTCCCTGTCTCTGTCAAGTTGTCTGTTTCGTAAAAGATTGCCCAGTCGTTGTTCTTGCATGTGCCAACCAAAACAATATGAGCCCGTCGTTGTTCTGCGACGTCCCAACCAAGGCATAATAAGCGAGCTGTTATCAAATGGGGAATCGGCAAGACAGACGCAGTTTTGTCAAAAACGAGTGCTTTCACCACGACTTTAAATAACCGCTCCAAGTCTTTGTCGCATATTGATGCACCGACGAATCTGACATTGAGGAATCGCATGCCAAGCTCGGCGAAGTTCATTCCCCAATTCTGCGAGAGTCCTTGGTCGATGCAGGTTTTCTCTAACCTCCTCGTGGTACGTCATGGATAACGCTAATGCCGGCGGCTCCACAGCTTAAATATTGGTAACTGTTTCTCAGTAAGGTAATCATGATACGGAAGTCGCGATCACACGCAAATGCAATCTTCCTTATTTGATGGTTAAAACCCAGTCAGGGAAAATCGTAAAGAACTTTTTAAAAAACCATTTAAGAAAAAAAAATTGTGCCCTACAGATGGTTCCAAATTTCATCAAAAATTAAGAAACGACTTTTTTAGGTCTTTAACCGTTGAGGATGTAGCAGCCAGAAGCGAAAGAGATTTCAGAATTTTTTTTTATCCATGAAAATTAAAAATCTGAAAAAGCTCTGATTCATAAAAAATGCATAATTTTTTGTAGAGATACAGTGATTCAAACATGTTCGGATCTTTTTTATCAATAGAAATGACGAAAAAAATTATCCCTCAATTGGGTCAAACATTTGACAGCTGCGAACACACAGAAAAAAAATTCGCATTAACTCGGAATTTGGCACGATTGTTAATGACAGTATTGACTAGGAAGTGCTAGGTCCATAATTAAGATTTTGCAATTTTTGACAAAATCGCGGCTACATAACTAAGCGAAGAGAGAGAGCCATTTTTTTACATGTTTTTGAAGTGTAAATACTGTGAAGAAAGAAAATTTTTTTGCGAAATCTTGTGTAAACATTTTCAAGAGGATAATTTTATCTTTCCAATGATGTACGATCATTATTTCAGGAGATACAGGCGCTTGAAAAAAAAAGTATTTTTTGCTTTGGGAGTGAATAACTCAGTCAAAAAAATCGCACAGCAATGAATGAAAAAGTATTTTGCACAGAAAGGGACAGGCTATCAAATGTTTAGAATACATGTTCTGTAAAAAATTTGTCGTACGCCGCACACCTTCCCGAATTTTCATAAACATTGAGACAACTGTTGTTTGTTCGTTTCTGCCCTTGGCACAGAGCAGCAGGGCATGATAAAAATCGTTTAACCTTTGATTCATAAAGTCAAAGATTCAAGCTAATAAACAAGCTGTGAATTATCTGAATCCAACTATTTTTCGCGGAGATACAGATGCCCGAAATTTCGACAAATTTCGACTGTTCTCAAGTGGTCCTTTAATACTTTTGATGAGTGTAGTTCGCGAGGTTCTTGATTTTCGGAACATCAGTATTCGCGAGTCTCGCCAGAAAAAACGTTCTGAAACATATGTATCACAGAAAATGAACCTACCCTAGCAGCTTGGGTGCCGTAGTAAATGCCAATTGATGCCCATTGAAATGCCTATCAGTGACTGGCTAAATGCCGTGGTTATTTGAGGCATTCGCGGTCACTTTGGTAGGCATTTTTGTTCAAATCGTGACGGTAAGTGCCTAAGAGTCACCGACCCCGAATTTCTACCCAAAAGGCCGGCACTCAACGGCATTTTTTTAGGCATTTACCGAAAAAAGAATGCCGGCGAATGCCTAAAAATGCCGGTGTGTGCCTGAAAATGCCGTCACATTTCGGCATTTCGGATGATAGTCATTCATGGGCATTAGGGTGGGTCAAAAAAAACTTTTTTTTTTTTTTTTGAATGTCACTCACGAAAACTAGTTCCTAGGTACCTCTCCAAAGTACTTACCGAGTATAAGCTCTTAATATTAATGGGAAGAACTGGCTCATCGTCGTTTTCCATTTTCAATGTAGCCTCATATAAAAATGGTCATATCTTATCACCAATAAATTGTTAAACCAGTTTCATCATGAATATTCATAGGAAATTGAACGCTCTACAAAAATGGTCTCTTATACTTTTTTTATTAATCGAACCATTTAAAAGATATTCAAGGTCAAAGATTGAAGAATTTATGAAAAAAATAACTTTTTGTTTTGAATTTTGTAACTTACTGAAAAATAATTATTGTCAAATGGGTATCAATTATTTCTGTAGGAAATTAAACGTTCTACAAAAAAGGTCTTTTGTGGTTAATCGATTACTCTAACCATTCAGAAGATATTCGCATTAGAATTTCAGTAAGCATTGGAATTCTAAATTCAATTTCCTACAGAAATAATTGATACCCATTTGAAAATCATTATTTTTCAGTAAGTTACAAAATTCAAAACAAAAAGTTATTTTTTTCATAAATTCTTCAATCTTTGACCTTGAATATCTTTTAAATAGTTCGATTAATGAAAAATGTATAAGAGACCATTTTTGTAGAGCGTTCAATTTCCTATGAATATTCATGATGAAACTGGTTTAACAATTTATTGGTGATAAGATATGGCCATTTTTATATGAGACTACATTGAAAATGGAAAACGACGATGAGCCAGTTCTTCCCATTAATATTAAGAGCTTATACTCGGTGAGTACTTTGAAGAGGTAGCTAGGAACGAGTTTTCGTGGGTGACATTCAAAAAAAAAAAAAAGTTTTTTTTTTACCCACCCTAATGGGCATTCACGGGCACGTTTTGAACAAAAGTGCCTACCAAAATGCCTTAGGCATTTTTATGGTGATTTGATAGGCACTCAATCTGCTAGGGTAGTTATCACGTGTAATTCAATGTGATCAACTTAGTTTAATTAAGTGATTCGCTACAAGTTTTTCTAAGTTTCTTTCGAGTGAAAACGCAGTTCTAAAAATGCTGCGTTTTTCGCAAGCGAAAAAAATTATAATGAATTCAAGAAACTTGGTAGGGCTACGGTAAGCATTTTATTGCACAACTTTTCGTCTATTTACGATAAGAAAAGTTAAACGTCGATAATGATAAGTAAAATAATTATTCCTTTTTGTTAATTATGATTTGTAGTTGCTTTGAATCATTTGATTGAAATTATTGTTAATTACTTACTGAAAGGCTATAGGGTTATAAGCACGGGTAAAGTGCCCCCACGCTGAATATTGCCGTTATATTTTTTTTAGTTACTATTAACACAAGTAAAAACTTGACCAAGTTAGGGCCTTTAATAATGTAACCCTTATGGGGGGGTAACGTTAATTCAGGCAAAAAAAGGCACATTTTTGTGAATTTTTTTTGACGACGCGGTTAAAATCTATTTACTAAAACCAATGATCCATGAGAGTATACTATTCAAAGAATATTATGTAAAATTTTTATAAAGAAATATTGAAAAATACGGCAATTACAGCAATTATTTGGAAGCGTTTCGGAAAAAAGAAGAATTGTGGTGCCCCTTAGAACTCGGTGCTGGATCATCTGAAATAAAAAAACCAAAGTTTTTTTGTTAGATAATCGTTTTCCCCAGGTAACATCGTGAGGGTTTTTTTGAAATTTCAATTTTTCACTTTTTGGGAACACTTTGAAGTGAAAAACGCGATTTTTACGAAAAAAATCGGCTAATTTGTTATTGTAAAATAAAAAATATTAACAAATTTAAAAAAAACTCCACGATGTTACCTCGTAAATTATGTACAGAGATAGTGTTTAAAATTTCAAACGGGTCGGTGCAGTAGTTTTGAAGTTATGAGGGGCACCGACTTTGAAAACGTGAGTTGTGGGAAAAACGCTTTAAAGTTTTGAACACTATAACATTTGAATTAAAACGTTCATAAGCGAGTTTGATCGGCTTACCTCACACTGAATCATCGATGCCAGGTCCATAAGCGACGATGCTATTATCGTTGATGTCTAAAGCATCTTTTTGTTCCTGTCGACGACGAATCTAACTCAACACTTAACAAAAACGGAGCTACAATGATACGAAAATCGAAGCGCGCGTGTAAGTCTCCTCGATATAACGTTTACTGCTACTCTAAATTATATATTCTACACTGACTAAATATACAGTACAGGTACGTTTGTACTCGTGTTGACATTTCTATAAAGAAAGGTGAGGGCAAAGGTTAGAGATTATATAGAGAGCGAAACAGCCAGATAACAAGAGCGCGATCGAGCTGGTCAGTTGATTTCTGATGCGCTGTCATGGATGAAGCGCGGTTGCTTAGACCGCTGTATCTTCGTTAGTTTTGCTCTGATTCATCTGAAATTTCCACACAATATTCTTGAAAGGTTCTCCATTCAGAAAGTGAAATAAACAAAAAATGCAAAAAAAAAAGTTTAAAAACGTTACCCCCCCCCCCCCCCCCCCCCCCCCCCCCTTAAGGGGTAGGAATGAATTTTGAAAATAACGAAAAAAATGTATAACTTTTGAATGTGTCAATCGATTTAAATGAAAATTCTTCATGTCACTGATGTCACTGCGGCGCTTCATTGAAAAAAATCGATGAACCTGAAAACCGGACATAACCTAGAAAAAAAAAATTTACTTTTCTTCAAAAGTCTTTTTCGCTATCACCGAATTTTAGTACAATCACCAATTTTTTCTTGTGACTTTCTGGCATAGTTCAACACGACATGTATTTTCCCCATATATAGTTCCGACCTGCGTGACACCTAAAAAAGTTCAAATGTCCATTTTTATTTTTTTTTGTAGGTTATATCTGCCGTACAGTTACTAATTTTTTCTAGTAACTTTCTGGCATAGTTTGCTACGATATATTTTTTCTTCATATTTTTTTGCCACCTGCGTGACACCTAACAAAATTCAAATATCCATTTTGATTTTTTTTTAAGGTTATATTTTCTGTACAGCTACCAATTTTTTCTAGTAACTTTCTGGCATAGTTTTCCAAGATATATATTTTCCCCATATGTTTTTGCCCCCTGTGTGACACCTAAAAAAAATCAAACGTCGATTTTGATTTTTTTTTTTGTAGGTTATATTTGCCGTACCGTTACCAATTTTTTCTAGTCACTTTTTGGCAAAGTTTTCCAAAATATATATTTTCCCTATATCTTTTTGCCACCTGCGTGACACCTAAAAAAATTCAAATGTCCATTTTTTTTAAGGTTACATTTGCCGTACAGTCACCGATATTTTTTTGCGTTTGTCTAACAAAGTTTCTTACGCTGTACATTTTTTTCAAGATTTGTTATCCACCTGCGTGACACGTAAAAAATATTAAATGTTTTTTTTGTCACTTTCTGACATAGTTTCCGACGATATATTTTTACCCGTATTTTTTAGGTCCCCACAGTGGGACGAGCGAAAGCTAGGGTTAAAAAAAATTATTCATTATCACGATCATCAGCGATGACCGCAGTAATCTCGGTTGCTTCAAATATTGCTGATAAATATTCTGCTGGTCCAGGAATCTTTGATAAATATCGAGCATATGACAAATAATATATGAAAGATGCGATATATGAACAACAACCGACGGTTTTTCGGCCATTAGCGCACTCACAAAAGTACCTTGAAATTTCCGACCGACTGGTACTATCAGGTACATATTCAATTTAACAACGATACGCTTCCCTCGAAATATGACGAGATTGGACTTGGAGTCTAAGTATATTCAATTGTTCCCTCAAAAATTGCAGGTTCAGAGTGCCATCATCGTTCATCATTTCACGCAAATATGATATGGCCTGCGCGTATTGATAAGTTCCGGTGAACAAAATGTTGAGTTCTCTTTCGATTCACTCCGGAAAGTCTAGCAAATCTGTCGATAAAATATTCTGCAATGGAAGTCTTTTTCTGACCCACCTTTTTCTTCAACTAAATCACCCAAAGTGTTAGTCGTGTCTTTTTTCGAAATAATTTGTTCAACGACTTCGGTTGAATATTCAATATCTGAATTCAATCTTTTCCCAAATTGGTTTAGTAGAAAAGCAGAAATTCTGAAAAATGCGGCGACGTTCGGCAGCATTTTATTGTCGAGCTTTTGACCTAGAAGGTTATTTTTTCTTTTTATCATACCGTGTACGGCTTCCACGACCCAACGTAGTTTCGTTACGAAGGGTGAATCATTGGAATCCTGAGTACTCAATTGTTTTTGAGATCCTTTCATAGCTGGCATAAGTACTTGGTATTCTTTATCTTCTAGGGCTTTTTTTACATCACGAAAACCACGATCTAAGATAAAAACGTCACTTTTCTGCATCAAATCGCATAAACCATAAGGTCGCTCAACAACACGTCGCAATATTTCAGCATCATTCATATTAGCTGGGTATGGTCCCAGCATATCAACGACATAACCATTTGTGGTGCAAATTGTAAAAGGTTTATATAATGGTAATTTCTTATGTCCCGAATACGATTTTCTCTGATATTCATTGTTGGAAGATTTTGATCATGGAACATATTTCCATCACATATGAGAATCAATTTATCGCGGAATCCATAAAGATTCGTAGCGATTGAAGTCGTATTGTTATCAATGAGATCAGTTCGAGACTTAGCATCTAATCCAAATCGAGACGGAAGTACATCTTTTTGAATTGCTTCAATGGCCGATAATGTGTAATGGGACACTAGCTGTTACCAGAGATGAGTAGGGAGATTGGTACAGAGCCCTCTTTTTGTAGTTTATAGTGGTTTATAGTACTTCCCATTCCCCTGGCACGGGCGGTGTCGAGTCGACACCGGCGGCTTGGGTTGTGGCTATGTTCACACTACATCGGGTGGACACCCAAGTACGAATTCGACCGTTCGAGCGCATTTACTAACAGCTGGGGCTGCGGGGCCTCAAATGTCAAACGCCGTTCAGCGTTCGGACTGGCTAGCTTTGATCGATTATAATCAATGCGTGCTGTGAATGAATTGAATGTCGTCAAATGGCTCGAGTCATGGCTAATAAAGATTTATTTTACATACATACAGGGGAATAATATGTAGCAAAAAAAATTGTTTTTAAAGAAATTTTCGTTCTGTGCAGTCGATTATGACGGGTTCTTCCCGTACGATTATTTATTTCTCGCGATTGCAAATAATAAATTGCACTATTTAGTCTTTAGTGTATTCCATGAAAAATCGTTCTGGAATAATAAATTGCAGCCTAGAAGTACTATTGATAGCGTTAAATCTGTAAGGCTGTGACAGCTACAGTGGTAGCGGGCTGGCGTGGAAACTTAAAGGTTGCGAGTTCAAGTCACGTAATAAACATTTTTTTTTCCGGAATGAAAAAAACAATGAATCATACAATTATCATGTAGAAAAATCCGATTAAATTATCTTCATTTACTTACATTTGATTTTTTTTTTCAAGTGAAACACTTTGTTTTGAACATTCTCATCCTTTGTCTCCGTAAATAGTTGTTTATTCGTTCAAGGTTTGTAGCAAGAATTTATATTGTTAAATTATAGTTTGACCCCGGGTCTTGAATGGAAAGTGTACGTTGAATATGAAATTACACTAATTTTCGGCTCATTGCAGCACAATACAACACAGGCATGATTGTGATTTCCATTTGATACAATCGTAATAATTGAATATAACATACAAGATTGTGTAAACTAGGACGAAATGTATATTCCGTTTGATTATTATGATTACCAAAAAAAACCCACTAGAACCTCGAACGAATGGAGTACGATTTACGTAAACCAATACGAACAAATGCTCAAAAAAAGTATTTTTAATGGAAAAATATTTATATGAGAGATTCCTCATGAAACCAGCCACTTCTGTGCTGGCCGGTCTTCGATTTAGATTAACATTTTTTTCTCAGAGTACTCCTTAAGTTCCTATGTAGGGGTATAACCGTGTTTACCATTTCTCATCGATTTTGAAGATCATTAGAATTGGGAAACTCACACAGTATATCCGACAGGAAAAATGCAGACTTAATCGCCCCACGCCAAAATCTGCATTTTTAACTGATCTATCAGGAAAAAATATTTCAAACAATAATAAAACTTTATTACATTTTCCAAGTTTCAATTACCGAAATTAGATTCCTCATGCAGCCGAGTGGTTAGCGACACAAGAAAAACCACGTCGTAAGGTCCGTCTTGAGATAGTAGTGATGCGGAGCATATTATATGTGAGGCGGTATTCCTCATCTGTTCAGACTTTGAAAGTCACATTTTTTGTTTGGCTTTAAATTTGCAGTGTATGTTTGTCTATACAATGAAAAGTTACCCTCCAATTTTTAGACCTCCACGATCATCCCTTTTCGAGTTACAGGGGATGAAAGTTCCAAAAACATCAATTTTTGACGCTCGCATCCGTAACTTCGAGTGACCGTAACTCCCTTTCTGTAGGACCTAAATTAGATTTCAAGAGGTGTTTTGGAAAGCGGCTTTTACGTTCTTTCAGGTTATTAAATTTGTTTTACTTACATTTTCATAAACAAATTGCGAAGTGAAATGTTTAAACGATTTTTTTTTCGCTCTTCGGGCACTTTTTATTTTTTTAGAAATATTTTTAAAAGGAAGCTTGATTTTTTAGCATCGAATACATATTTTTAGATCGTGTACACCGTAGAAGTGTCTGCGTTGTACGGTTCGATTCAAGCAGAAATCGTGCCCGCTGTGCTCCCGCGCGTTATAACTCCCTTTCCAAAAGAGCAAAATGGACTTTTAAGGGATGGTTTGGAAAGCGATTTTTATGTTGTTTCAAAATAATCAATATACATATTTTTCGAATGGAATTTTCATAAACAAATTATGGAGTGAAATGTTTAAACAATTTTTTTTGCTCTTCGGGCACCTTCGATTTTTTTGAAAATATTTTTAAATGAAAGCCTATCTTCTTTCTCTATCAAATGCATATTTTTTTATCGTGAACACCGTAGAAGTGTGGGAGTTGTACAGTGCCATCGCAGGGGATGTGGGGCTCACGCGCTCGGACGAGCCGCCCAGGTACTCTTTTTCTGTCATTAAATGTCAGATCAGGGTCCCTGGGCAGCTTGTCCGAGCCCTTGATCATCGATATCTCATGAACCGGTAATCCTATAGCAAATCGACTTACAGTTTTGGAAACTCAAAGGAACTGCGTATGAGATGTAATTATTGTTTTGAAAAAAAAATGTCACCCTTCGCATTCATTTGAAGAAAATGCAAAAAAACCACCTTTTTCTGGTTACCTATAAAATTAACCAGTACTTTGCAAATATTGCTGAAAGTCCAATATCGGTGGGTGCCACGCTACCTCAATATATCCCAAATAACCCTGTAAAATTTCGAATTGATCCGTCCATCCATTTTTCTCCCCCGAGGTGGCAACCTTTAACGAAAGTTGGAGGAACACCTTCTTTGCTCGGACGATTATTGAGATGAAAAAACAAATGTATTGATGATTCTCACGATTCAGCATTGGATGCTCATGAAATTTCTTGTTTTCCTTAAAGAAAAAAAAATTTTTTACCTTTTAATTATCTGGATTGAAAATTTTCAGAAAATTTGGTGTGAACAATATCCGTTCGTTTTGTATGAAATTTTTATTTTGCGATTTATAATTCATCGAGTTGAAATTGATTGCATTAATTAAGAGTTGCCCAGATTCCGTGAAAATCGCGTGTCTGCAAAATGTTTTCTGTTTTTTATCTCAATAATCATGTGATGATGTTCAAAGAGCAAAAAAGGTGCTCCATCAACTTTTGTTAAATGTTGCCACCTCGGGGTCAACGGACGGACGGATAAATTCGAATTTTTACAGGGTTATTGGGGATACATTGAGGTAGCGTGGCACCCACAAACATTTGTACTTCCAGCAATATTTTCAAAGTACTGGTTAATGTTCTAGGTAACCAGAAAAAGATGGATTTTTTGCATCTTCTTCAAATGGATGCGAAGGGTGAAAATATGTATTTTTTTTCAAAACAATAATTAAACCTCATATGCAGTTCATTTTAGTTTCCAAAACTGTAAGTCGAGTTGCTATAGGATTACCGGTTCATGAGATATCGATGATCAAACGAAAACATTTTTTTTCATTCACCGGCCGATATCTCATCGAAAAATTGTGATACAAAAAATATTAAAAAATTCAAATCGAAAGTGAAGAATCAGGCTAACAAGGGGAGGGCCAAACATGTTAATAACGGATTTTTATGGGTCTCAGGTATACTGAAGGGGGGGCCCTTCCTGAGTACTAGGCTCACGGCTTTTACTTCACTGGGCTTTAGTTTCGGAGAAAAATTTTTGGAAACCCCTTTTCGCAATAGATGTAACTCAGCGGACAAGGCTTGGGACTGGCAACCGGGCGACCAGGGTTCAAGTCTCGCCGTTCTGTCGATTTTTTTTTCTAATTCATTTATTTTTTTTAATTCTAACGTTTATTTTTATTCCTATCTTTTGTTTTTTTATTGTTTTCGACTTTTTACTCTATTTTTATGGATATTTTTTTTCTAAAAATTAAAACGGTCAATAATAATCCATCAGGCGTATTTCTGGTACAAAATTTACGCTGACGTTGGAACAATTTATTGCAGGAAAAGAAGTTACACTACAAAATTCTGTCGTATTCGTCAAATAACACAGTGTATACTATACATCAGTCGCTGTCGGCGTCCACTTCTTCATGCTCGTTGGAGGAGTAAAATTGTGGATGGTATTTGTCATAATAGCACGCAAAACACAAATTGGCGCGGCACCACGCACATCTTATAAATGCTACTCTTTTGCAGGCACAAGGACTTTTAAAAAGTGATACCGGAAAGCAGAGATCATTCACGTACAATATACACTGTGTTATTGGACGAATAAAAACTTATACTACAGAATTTTGTAGTGTAACTTCTTTTCCTGTAATAAATTGTTCCAACGTCAGCGTGAATTTTGTACCAGAAATACGCCTGATAGATTAATATTGACCGTTTTAATTATTAGGAAAAAAAATATCCATAAAAATAGAATAAAAAGTCGAAAACAATAAAAAAACAAAAATAGAAATAAAAATAAACGTTAAAATAAAAATAATAAAATAAATTAGAAAAAAAAATCGACAAAACAGCGAGTTTTGAACCCTCGTCGCCCGGGTGCCAGTCTCAAGCCTTGTCCGCGAAGCTACGATCGCTTTCTTGGCAGGGGACGAAAGTCGGAGGTACATGTATTGCGAAAAGGGGTTTCCAAAAATTTTCCTCTGAAACTAAGGCCCAGTGAAGCAAAAGCTGTAAGCCTAGTACTCAGGAATCCCCCGTTTCAATATACCTGAGACCAATCAAAATCCGTTATTAACATGTTTGGCCCTCCACTTATAAGTAACTGAATAAGTGAATTCTCGATCCCACCGACAACTCTGAAGCACGGATGATTAAAAAAAAAAATTTCGTGACTTTTTTCTTGATTGTGCCATGAATAATGGCCAGGAACGAAATGTCATTATAAGATTTCAAAACTAGACATGTAAAGCTCGGAAATGCTTTCTCATTCATCTCAATACGAACATTTTTCCTGAAGTTACAGTCACGCGAAAATCACGTAAAAAAAATGGAAAAATTTTCTGTTCCTTTAATTTTTTTGACGAGTGTATTAATATAACGAACAGCTAACTGAAAGCCGATTTCAGGAAAAAACATTTTCTGCGAGGCCATGGATATTTTGTCTTGGGTAGTCGGAATATGTAAAGGATGTGAATTTTGGAATGATAATTGAAATTAATTAATTTATTAATAAAAAATGATTTTTCATTTATTTTTTAAAAAAACTTTTGATCATGACATGAAAATTAAAACAGAATATTAAAGCAGTAATTCTTCATTTTATACACTGCCGGAGAACATTATCAGGCTATAAACGTGCCCGTAAAAATCACTTGTCTTTTAACGTCGACAACTTTGAGATGAAAAACCCTAGGAACTTCCTGTAAGCACCATTGGAAAGCTTATAATTTTTTGAATTGATTGATATGAAAAGAAGAATATTTCCATTAGTCAGTACTGAGATAGCATGTTATGTTTATTGGAATAAAAATCGGATTATTCCCAATTTTGCTTCCTCATAAAGGAAGCTTTGTGACGGTCCGAAATTTTTTTTTCGAGTTTTTGATGTCAATAGGTTCAGAATGTCCTAAAACATCCAGAAAACACATTCGGAAAAAATGTCCGGATGTATGTGTGTGTGTGTGTGTGTGTGTGTGTGTGTGTGTGTGTGTGTGTGTGTGTGTGTGTGTGTGTGTGTGTGTGTGTGTGTGCGTGCGTGTGCGTGTGCGTGTGCGTGTGTGTGTGTGTGTGTGTGTGTGTGTGTGTATGTGTATGTAACCACCCTCTAAAATTCAAACGTTCATAACTCGACAACGGTTCAAGCTACCGTACTCAAATTTTGCACATATGTGATGCCCTCTAATATCTATGTAATCTGTATATTTCGCAATTATCGACGCACTTGTTCGGCTTCGACAGCGTTTTGAATTTTTCAAAAAATGTCTGTAGCCACGCTAGCGTCCGCAATTTTTTACATTCTCGGCTAAATAGTTTATTACATATAGAATTATGTACAAGAACGGTTGGTATTGCATTTGAGCCAAATCCATCAATAACTTTAGATTTTATGATGTTTCGAATTTTTCGAAAAATCAACTTTTTTGCTCTATTTGTCGTTAACTTCGTCCAATCGAACCATAATTCTCTGCAAGTATAGGATGTCATTGTGTTATAATACATATCAAATTTGGCCGAGATCGGCTGAACGGATCGAGTTCTAGAGCAATTAGAAATATTTAAGTTCCAACCCCTGAAAATTCAAAACCACTCGATCGAACGTGCTCAAATTTATACACACGCTCAAACTAACCGTCAGCTTAAGTTGTTACTAGATTAGATAGGAATTGAACAACGCGCTCGAATTTTGGGACACATTGAATTTTTATATACGTTCGAGTCGGTTTTTATACGGTGGGAAGGATCTACGGACATCCTGTATAAAACAAGCTGCAAGCTGAAACTTGCAATTTGCTGCCCCTGAATTTTCGATAGTGAACGGAACTTCCTTTATGAGGAAGCCGAATATTAAAAAAAATAAAATAAAATAAATCGAGAGATACTTCCTCATAGAAGAATTTCGTGCACCACCGAAAATTCAGGGGAAGCAAATTGCAAGTTTCAGCTTGTTTCTATCTTGACTCCTGAACAAAGTTAAGTTTTTTTCCAATTTTAAATTTCTCACACCTAACCTCTACATGACCTCTTTACATGTTCTCTTTTCTACATGTTTATCTTTAATTTGAGCCTAAGAACCACGGAAAATCTTTGCTGGTTCTTAAGTTATTATAAAAATTGTGCAAACGTGTAAAAATTGTGTTCTCTTGCGAAGGCAGGAGTGCTGCGAGTTATTCCTGATATGAAAATATCAATGGGTTTAAATATTTATAAGCTTTTCACCGGTTGAACTTAATTTTCATAAGTTTGTGTTCAATCCAAATCAATATTTGCGATAATCGTTTATCTCGGAAATTTTACATAAATATACACTATCAATGGAGATTTATTTTTTCGATAATATGCTAAACAATTTAGTTCAAAACCATACATTTCACAGAATACGCGATATAATTATAACCAAAATGAGTTAGAAATAAATGCAAAAACATCGATGTACGGGGAAACTGTAGAGGGAAATACATCAACGCTCGCTCATCGTTGCGCGGCAAGCCAAAAACGCTTGTGGAAACGAGCTATCCACGGCGTTCACGGCCACGGCGGCGTCGAAAATCCTCCCCTCTACTACAATACTTCCTAGCCAGCCTTCCTGTACGTGCACACGCACACACCATTCCGAGCTATGCCTGTAGTACGCGAGCGGTTCAATGCGGCCGAGAATTTGCTTTCGGCTACCCAGTATATGCTAAACAAGCAAAAACGACGGCGTCTTTTCCTCGTCCACCACGAGGCGTCGCCTCTGCACGACCAACGAATGAGAAGCAGCCGGAATTGACGATATACGGCTCTGTACCAATCTCCCAACTCATCTCTGCTGTTACGTGCGGAAGTTACCTGTGCGGAGTTTCATTAAGAATACAATAATGGCTTGAGTAACTGTGCGGCCTGCAGCATCTCGCATTGTCGATATCATAGCTCGCAATTCTTCAATATTTTCCCAACTGAGACCGGTGAAGACGCGGATATGTTCTTCAGACAAATTAAAGTTACCTAAGCAGGGGGCCGCAACCCAAAGGGGCGAGACGAGGCCCAAGTGTTGCGTGATCCAGGTGGTAGAGGCGCTTGTGTCGCGTCTACGGCAGCGCCTCTCCCGGGCCATACCGATATTTATTTCATACTTATAGGTTATGTTAGGGTATGTATAGGTTTCTATGAATAAGTATAGGGTGGAATAATGGTTGCTACAAATTTGATAAGTTTTGTTTTTATTAAATGTCCTGGAGACTCAGGTTAACCCTGAAAATACAATGAATTACAGGGATAATGTTGAATGTATCATATTTACACGCCTAAAAAGAATTCATTACGCACGTAAATAATAATTTGATAACAAAACTGGATAATTAAATTTTTTCTTCAATAAAAATAAAAATCTCAGAATAATCAAGCTCAAAATTTTGTAACTGACGTCTTCTTGTGTTCTTTATTTTTATTCATCGTACTTCGCGGGTTTAAATATCCTTCAAATCTATATACTCACAGCTGACGAATAGAGGACTTTTTTTACGACGGAATTGATGATACAGCTAACATTTGGATATTGCAGCTAGTGATATTGCTTCAATGTCGTCGCTATCAGGGGGCCGTAACCCAAAGGGGCGAGACGAGGCCCAGGTGTGATCCAGGTGGTAGAGGCGCTCGTGTCGCGTCTACGGCCGCGCCGCTCCCGGGCTGCTTGGCTTCTGCCTGTCAGTTTCTATTCGGACGTGGCTTCGCGAGGTTCTTACCGCTTGAAGTTTTTTTATTTGGAAACTTATTTAGTAGTTTTCTACACATACCATTGATCTAGGATACATCGGATAGTTTTTGTGGCGCGTGGATTGTTACTGTGTCTTCCTCAAAACACTAAGTATGTATACACGATTGTTAACACTACATGTTTACCAATCATAACCTATAAAAGTTCTTATGCCTTCAGAGTTTTAGATTAAGTATAATTTTTTTTACATTATTACTTCTAGAAAACTGACGAAATTAGCTTATTAGTTATATACACTCAATTACCAATGTTTTTTCACTTTCTTAAGACTTACGCAAGTTCGTTTTGAATATCAGATCAGTTTCATTCACGGATTATTCATTTAACAATTAATTCTGACACACATTTACCGTCATTTGCATATCTTCCTTTCAATCATTTGAGTTGACCAGCGATTACCATTTTTTTTGCAGCTACTTTCGGTGGACACCGGTTTTAAATGGCAAGTGGAATGCATCAAGACTTTGCACTTTTGCACGTCCAAAGACATCGACAAATTGGTTCAGGAGACGGAGGCGATGGCAACGAGTGAGCTGTAGAGCCAGGATCGGCAGCGTGCGATGTAGCAACTTCGGATTCCACCTCTGGGTGAGCATCAGAGTCCCTGGACCACCTTCAAGGTCGGCCCTTTCTCCAGTAGCTTCATAAAAGTCTTCGTTGCCGTAGTTCTTTCCGGTGAGTTCATGCGTTTAGGTACTGCAGAGTTTTGAATTATGCAATTCGACCCTTTGTGTACGAAAAATTCTTGCCTGTGGTCAATATATTCCACACTGTGGTTATGTATTACATTGTGGTAATATTTGTTTATATCAATGAGACGAACTGACTTTTTTAATTATACACCTTTTTTGGGGTTCCGTGGAAATGTGGGAAAGTTTATGGTTTTAGTTATTCCAAATTATTTCACCAGTTTTGATTTCGTCTCACTCAAAGTGATAAATTCGTACAATATGATAACATATAAGACTACGCAAAGGGTCAAAACTCCACCAAAAAATCTTTCCAATTGCAAATAACAAATAATTTGTTCACAGCAATTTCCAACGATGGCGGAGAAAATCTCTAAATAGCATTCTGCCATTATCGAGGACTTCTTCTCATCATACAATTTCTGCTGTTCAGAATAGCGGTAAGTCAATTGTTTGAATTTTTTTTCATGAGACTTTTTATTTTTATCGGAATATTTCATATGTGAAGCATTCTTTATCAACTGGGCCACTTATTTTTACCTTCAATTTTTTTCAAAATCGCCAGTTTGAAATGTTAGTCAAAAGGAAGGTCTGTGATTTTTTTTTTTCAGGCGTTCGTTCAGGATTTTTAATTTTTCATTATAAACACTATCTCAAGAAATATTCATCGATCAAACAAAAAAATAAAAATAACATATTTTTTGATGAAGCAGAAAAAATAAATAAGTTTGTATTCTTATGTTATTTTTTGTTCGATGAATATTTTTTGAGATACAGTGTTCGAAATGAAAAATTGAAAATCCTGAATGGACGCCTCAAAAAATCTTTAAAAAATCACAGACGTTCCTTTTGACTAATGAAAAATGCTTCATGTAATCGATTTTATTTTTTTTTTTTCATTAACTCTGTTTCAGACGCGTGTGATAATTGCGTCCATCGTGTTCGTCAATTTCGCAGATTTCTGGCGGGCCGATCCGCTCAACAGTCTCGTCACGCCTCTGATGGATTTTCACTTTTTGCTGTTTCTACACAACCAATGGAAATTGGCTGGAAGCCACCGAGACCACGCAGTGCATATCAGGATCTTTATTTCTCCGACCGATCGTTAATTGCCTTCACACGTGGTTTCGTTTTGCTCAGTGCCTTCGACGTTATCGCGATTCCAAAGAGGCTTTCCCACATTTGGCCAATGCCGGAAAATATTTCACACCTTTTCTCGTCATAGCGACGACATTGAAGCAATATCACTAGCTGCAATATCCAAATGTTAGCTGTATCATCAATTCCGTCGTAAAAAAAGTCCTCTATTCGTCAGCTGTGAGTATATAGATTTGAAGGATATTTAAAC
>CAXAQZ010000624.1:2500-12500 GCA_963971145.1 Sussaba pulchella | reverse complement strand
AAAATTTTTAATTTATTTATTTTCGACTCGGTTGCGGTGTCTTTCACAATGAAAAAGACCCTTGACAACTCAGCCACGGATTGCATCTTTCTATCCTTCCTCCTTCTTCCTTCTCATATATTTATTTCTTATTATTGTGCGAACCCGCTATCGCACTCTCGTCAATTTTCTCGTTTATAAAACCACATAAACTCTTATATAATGCTGGAAATTTTATATTCTCAGCGTCTCGACGTGCCCTCTTTTGAGGCACGTATTTTTGTATTTATGTTTGCAATATATCAGGAATTCATGGTGAAGTCCATCATTCATATTGATATTCTCGCCCGGAACAGGGTGAGTCGATGCTCGGTATAAGTTTATTAACAACTCGTGTTGAAAAACTTTCATCGCCGTAGCGTGTACCACGTAAGAGCCATTTGGTCATAGACGCCGACTCGTGGTAATGCTGAGTTATAGTATGTAACCGATGATCGGACGGTAAGCGGTGACCGAACCGTCGCCTCGACTCCTCTTATAGTACCGAGCTGGGGCGCCTGCGGTTCGGCGAACGACGGCTTATACATGGGGCGCAGGGCGGCCGTACTAGCGTTGAACGGCCCGGACGGGCTCCGTGCGCTCGGACTTAGAAAAAAAACGGGCGTCAAAAACACGAAAATGTTCGCCTCGTTGGAAATGGAGTAATGAAATGATGGAATCGTCGCTACAAGGTTATAACATTTTAAACATGATAAGTCATCATTTATATATATATTTGATTTTACCAAAATTTTTCCGAATCTAATTGCTCAAAAAACAAAAAAAAATAATTACCGTCTATTTCAAATTTTTAATGATTCAATTTATGCGAAAAAGATAGAATCTTATATAAACAGTATGGAAAGTAAGATTGATAAAGTCGACTATATTAATTTATCGAATAACGATGAATAAAATTTGACGCGTAGACCGATCGCTCGTTTATAAAATTCTAAAAATTCAAAAATTCTTGTTAAACGTGAACAACGTTATGAATTGTAATTGAATCGAAAAAGTTTGTTTTGACAATAAAAACCGATCAACGATAAGTGAATTTTGAATCCACACGTAGACCGATCGCATGTACATTGAGTTGACGCGTAGACCGACCGCACTCGAAAATAATCCACGCGTAGACCGACCGCGACCGGAGTTGTTCGACGCGTAGACCGATCGCATGTACATTGAGTTGACGCGTAGACCGACCGCACTCGGGAATAATCCACGCGTAGACCGACCGCGACCAGAGTTGTTCGACGCGTAGACCGATCGCTTTCTCGAAAAGTAAAAAAACATAACTTTCTTCTTATCGCATTAACGTAACAATCAATATCGAAACGTGGTTAAAAAGTTTTTTTAAAAATTATTTTTTCATCGAAATGAAATAAATAAACCTTCATTTTTCGACCGTAGATCGACCGCTTTTTCTTAAAACCAAACAAAAAAAAAAAAAAATTCGTTTGTAAAATAATAAGAACATTAAAATTATTCCAGGCGTAGACCGATCGGTTTTTCTGAAATTCGAAAAAAAAAAAAATTTCTTTCATGAAACGCGAAAACCATTTTGACCTAAAATTTATTCTAATAAATTAATGAAAAAAAATTGGTATCGAAAAACGAAAGAGGATTTTAAAATCCACACGTAGACCGATCGCATGTACATTGAGTTTACGCGTAGACCGACCGCACTCGGGAATAATCCACGCGTAGACCGACCGCGACCAGAGTTGTTCGACGCGTAGACCGATCGCATGTACATTGGGTTGACGCGTAGACCGATCGCCCTCGGAAATAATCCACTCGTAGACCGACCGCGACCAGAGTTGTTCGACGCGTAGACCGATCGCATTCTCGAAAAGTAAAAGAACATAACTTTCTTCTTATCGCATTAACGTAACGATCAATATCAAAACGTGCTTAAAAATTTTTTTTTTTAAATTATTTTTCCATCGGAATGAAATGAATAAACCTTAAATTTTTACCCGTAGATCGACCTTTTTTTCTTGAACCCAAAAAAAAAAAAAAAAATTCGGTTGTAAAATAATAAGAACATTAAAATGATTCCAGGCGTAGACCGATCGGTTTTTTTGAAATTCGAAAATGAAGAAAAAAATTTTTCATGAAACGCGAAAAAAAATTTGACCTAAAATTTATTCTAATGAATTGATGAAAAAAATTGATATCGAAAAACGAAAGAGGAATTTAAAATCCACACGTAGACCGATTGCATGTATATTAAGTTGACGCGTAGACCGACCGCACTCGGAAATAATCCACGCGTAGACCGACCGCGACCAGAGTTGTTCGACGCGTAGACCGATCGCATGTACATTGAGTTGACGCGTAGACCGATCGCACTCGGGAATAATCCACGCGTAGACCGACCGCGACCAGAGTTGTTCGACGCGTAGACCGATCGCTTTCTCGAAAAGTAAAAAAACATAACTTTCTTCTTATCGCACTAACGTAACAATCAATATCAAAACGTGGTTAAAAAATTTTTTTTCAAATAATTTTTTCATCGAAATGAAATAAATAAACCTTCATTTTTCGACCGTAGATCGACCGCTTTTTCTTGAAACCAAAAAAAAAAAAAAAAAATTCGTTTGTAAAATAATAAGAACATTAAAATTATTCCAGGCGTAGACCGATCGGTTTTTCTGAAATTCGAAAAAAAAAAAAATTTCTTTCATGAAACGCGAAAACCACTTTGACCTAAAATTTATTCTAATAAATTGATGAAAAAAAATTGGTATCGAAAAACGAAAGAGGATTTTAAAATCCACACGTAGACCGATCGCATGTACATTGAGTTGACGCGTAGACCGACCGCACTCGGGAATAATCCACGCGTAGACCGACCGCGACCAGAGTTGTTCGACGCGTAGACCGATCGCATGTACATTGGGTTGACGCGTAGACCGATCGCCCTCGGAAATAATCCACGCGTAGACCGACCGCGACCAGAGGTGTTCGACGCGTAGACCGATCGCATTCTCGAAAAGTAAAAGAACATAACTTTCTTCTTATCGCATTAACGTAACGATCAATATCAAAACGTGCTTAAAAATTTTTTTTTTTAAATTATTTTTCCATCGGAATGAAATGAATAAACCTTAAATTTTTACCCGTGGATCGACCTTTTTTTCTTAAACCCAAAAAAAAAAAAAAAATTCGGTTGTAAAATAATAAGAACATTAAAATGATTCCAGGCGTAGACCGATCGGTTTTTTTGAAATTCGAAAATGAAGAAAAAAATTTTTCATGAAACGCGAAAAAAAATTTGACCTAAAATTTATTCTAATGAATTGATGAAAAAAATTGATATCGAAAAAGGAAAGAGGAATTTAAAATCCACACGTAGACCGATCGCATGTATATTGAGTTGACGCGTAGACCGACCGCACTCGGAAATAATCCACGCGTAGACCGACCGCGACCAGAGTTGTTCGACGCGTAGACCGATCGCATGTACATTGAGTTGACGCGTAGACCGATCGCACTCGGGAATAATCCACGCGTAGACCGACCGCGACCAGAGTTGTTCGACGCGTAGACCGATCGCTTTCTCGAAAAGTAAAAAAACATAACTTTCTTCTTATCGCATTAACGTGACAATCAATATCAAAACGTGGTTAAAAAATTTTTTTTCAAATAATTTTTTCATCGAAATGAAATAAATAAAACTTCATTTTTCGACCGTAGATCGACCGCTTTTTCTTGAAACCAAAAAAAAAAAAAAAAAAATTCGTTTGTAAAATAATAAGAACATTAAAATTATTCCAGGCGTAGACCGATCGGTTTTTCTGAAATTCGAAAAAAAAAAAAATTTTTTTCATGAAACGCGAAAACCATTTTGACCTAAAATTTATTCTAATAAATTGATGAAAAAAATTGGTATCGAAAAACGAAAGAGGATTTTAAAATCCACACGTAGACCGATCGCATGTACATTGAGTTTACGCGTAGACCGACCGCACTCGGGAATAATCCACGCGTAGACCGACCGCGACCAGGGTTGTTCGACGCGTAGACCGATCGCATGTACATTGGGTTGACGCGTAGACCGATCGCCCTCGGAAATAATCCACGCGTAGACCGACCGCGACCAGAGTTGTTCGACGCGTAGACCGATCGCATTCTCGAAAAGTAAAAGAACATAACTTTCTTCTTATCGCATTAACGCAACGATCAATATCAAAACGTGCTTAAAAATTTTTTTTTTAAAATTATTTTTCCATCGGAATAAAATGAATAAACCTTAAATTTTTACCCGTAGATCGACCTTTTTTTCTTGAACCCAAAAAAAAAAAAAAAAATTCGGTTGTAAAATAATAAGAACATTAAAATGATTCCAGGCGTAGACCGATCGGTTTTTTTGAAATTCGAAAATGAAGAAAAAAATTTTTCATGAAACGCGAAAAAAAATTTGACCTAAAATTTATTCTAATGAATTGATGAAAAAAATTGATATCGAAAAACGAAAGAGTAATTTGAAATCCACACGTAGACCGATCGCATGTATATTGAGTTGACGCGTAGACCGACCGCACTCGGAAATAATCCACGCGTAGACCGACCGCGACCAGAGTTGTTCGACGCGTAGACCGATCGCATGTACATTGAGTTGACGCGTAGACCGATCGCACTCGGGAATAATCCACGCGTAGACCGACCGCGACCAGAGTTGTTCGACGCGTAGACCGATCGCTTTCTCGAAAAGTAAAAAAACATAACTTTCTTCTTATCGCATTGACGTGACAATCAATATCAAAACGTGGTTAAAAAATTTTTTTTCAAATTATTTTTTCATCGAAATGAAATAAATAAACCTTCATTTTTCGACCGTAGATCGACCGCTTTTTCTTGAAACCAAAAAAAAAAAAAAAAAAATTCGTTTGTAAAATAATAAGAACATTAAAATTATTCCAGGCGTAGACCGATCGGTTTTTCTGAAATTCGAAAATGAAGAAAAAAAATTTTCATGAAACGCGAAAAAAAATTTGACCTAAAATTTATTCTAATGGATTGATGAAAAAAATTGATATCGAAAAACGAAAGAGGAATTTAAAATCCACAAGTAGACCGATCGCATGTACATTGAGTTGACGCGTAGACCGACCGCACTCGGGAATAATCCACGCGTAGACCGACCGCGACCAGAGTTGTTCGACGCGTAGACCGATCGCTTTCTCGAAAAGTAAAAAAACATAACTTTCTTCTTATCGCATTAACGTAACAATCAATATCTAAACGTGGTCAAAAAGTTTTTTTAAAAATTATTTTTTCATCGAAATGAAATAAATAAACCTTCATTTTTCGACCGTAGATCGACCGCTTTTTCTTGAAACCAAACAAAAAAAAAAAAAAATTCGTTTGTAAAATAATAAGAACATTAAAATTATTCCAGGCGTAGACCGATCGGTTTTTCTGAAATTCGAAAAAAAAAAAAATTTCTTTCATGAAACGCGAAAACCATTTTGACCTAAAATTTATTCTAATAAATTAATGAAAAAAAATTGGTATCGAAAAACGAAAGAGGATTTTAAAATCCACACGTAGACCGATCGCGTGTACATTGAGTTTACGCGTAGACCGACCGCACTCGGGAATAATCCACGCGTAGACCGACCGCGACCAGAGTTGTTCGACGCGTAGACCGATCGCATGTACATTGGGTTGACGCGTAGACCGATCGCCCTCGGAAATAATCCACTCGTAGACCGACCGCGACCAGAGTTGTTCGACGCGTAGACCGATCGCATTCTCGAAAAGTAAAAGAACATAACTTTCTTCTTATCGCATTAACGTAACGATCAATATCGAAACGTGCTTAAAAATTTTTTTTTTTTAATTATTTTTCCATCGGAATGAAATGAATAAACCTTAAATTTTTACCCGTAGATCGACCTTTTTTTCTTGAACCCAAAAAAAAAAAAAAAAATTCGGTTGTAAAATAATAAGAACATTAAAATGATTCCAGGCGTAGACCGATCGGTTTTTTTGAAATTCGAAAATGAAGAAAAAATTTTTTCATGAAACGCGAAAAAAAATTTGACCTAAAATTTATTCTAATGAATTGATGAAAAAAATTGATATCGAAAAACGAAAGAGGAATTTAAAATCCACACGTAGACCGATCGCATGTATATTGAGTTGACGCGTAGACCGACCGCACTCGGAAATAATCCACGCGTAGACCGACCGCGACCAGAGTTGTTCGACGCGTAAACCGATCGCATGTACATTGAGTTGACGCGTAGACCGATCGCACTCGGGAATAATCCACGCGTAGACCGACCGCGACCAGAGTTGTTCGACGCGTAGACCGATCGCTTTCTCGAAAAGTAAAAAAACATAACTTTCTTCTTATCGCATTAACGTAACAATCAATATCAAAACGTGGTTAAAAAATTTTTTTTCAAATTATTTTTTCATCGAAATGAAATAAATAAACCTTCATTTTTCGACCGTAGATCGACCGCTTTTTCTTGAAACCAAAGAAAAAAAAAAAAAATTCGTTTGTAAAATAATAAGAACATTAAAATTATTCCAGGCGTAGACCGATCGGTTTTTCTGAAATTCGAAAAAAAAAAAAATTTCTTTCATGAAACGCGAAAACCATTTTGACCTAAAATTTATTCTAATAAATTGATAAAAAAAAATTGGTATCGAAAAACGAAAGAGGATTTTAAAATCCACACGTAGACCGATCGCATGTACATTGAGTTGACGCGTAGACCGACCGCACTCCGGAATAATCCACGCGTAGACCGACCGCAACCAGAGTTGTTCGACGCGTAGACCGATCGCATGTACATTGAGTTGACGCGTAGACCGATCGCCCTCGGAAATAATCCACGCGTAGACCGACCGCGACCAGAGTTGTTCGACGCGTAGACCGATCGCATTCTCGAAAAGTAAAAGAACATAACTTTCTTCTTATCGCATTAACGTAATAATCAATATCAAAACGTGCTTAAAAATTTTTTTTTTTAAATTATTTTCCATCGGAATGAAATGAATAAACCTTAAATTTTTACCCGTAGATCGACCTTTTTTTCTTGAACCCAAAAAAAAAAAAAAAATTCGGTTGTAAAATAATAAGAATATTAAAATGATTCCAGGCGTAGACCGATCGGTTTTTTTGAAATTCAAAAATGAAGAAAAAAATTTTTCATGAAACGCGAAAACCAATTTGACCTAAAATTTATTCTAATGAATTGATGAAAAAAATTGATATCGAAAAACGAAAGAGGAATTTAAAATCCACACGTAGACCGATCGCATGTATATTGAGTTGACGCGTAGACCGACCGCACTCGGAAATAATCCACGCGTAGACCGACCGCGACCAGAGTTGTTCGACGCGTAGACCGATCGCATGTACATTGAGTTGACGCGTAGACCGATCGCACTCGGGAATAATCCACGCGTAGACCGACCGCGACCAGAGTTGCTCGACGCGTAGACCGATCGCTTTTTCGAAGAGTAAAAGAAAATAACTTTCTTCTTATCGTATTAATGTAACAATCAATATCAAAACGTGGTTAAAAAATTTTTTTTTTCCAAATTGTTTTTTCATCGAAATGAAATAAATAAACCTTCATTTTTTACCCGTAGATCGACCGCTTTTTCTTGAAACCAAAAAAAAAAAAAAAATTTCGTTTGTAAAATAATAAGAACATGAAAATTATTCCAGGCGTAGACCGATCGGTTTTTCTGAAATTCGAAAGAAAAAAAATTTTCTTCATGAAACGCGAAAACCATTTTGACCAAAAATTTATTCTAATAAATTGATGAAAAAAAATTGGTATCGAAAAACTCGCTTTCTCGAAAAGTAAAAGAACATAACTTCCTTCTTATCGCATTAACGTAACAATCAATATCAAAACGTGCTTAAAAATTTTTTTTTTCAAATTATTTTTCCATCGGAATGAAATGAATAAACCTTAAATTTTTACCCGTAGATCGACCGCTTTTTCTTAAACCCGAAAAGAAATAAAAAAATTTGGTTGTAAAATAATAAGAACATTAAAATTATTCCAGGGGTAGACCGATCGGTTTTTTTGAAATTCGAAAAAAAAAATTTTTTTTTTCATGAAACGCGAAAATTAATTTTACCTTAAATTTGTTCTAATAAATTGATGAAAGAAATTGGTATCGAAAAACGAAAGAGGAATTTCAAATCCACGCGTAGACCGACCGCGGGCAGAGTTGTTCGTTGCGTAGACCGATCGCATGTACATTGAGTTGACGCGTAGACCGATCGCACTCGGAAATAATCCATCCGCAGACCGACCGCGACCAGGGTTGTTCGACGCGTAGACCGATCGCTTTTTCGAAAAGTAAAAGAACATAACTTTCTTCTTATCGCATTAACGTAACAATCAATATCAAAACGTGCTTAAAAATTTTTTTTTTCAAATTATTTTTCTATCGGAATGAAATGAATAAACCTTAATTTTTCACCCGTAGATCGACCGCTTTTTCTTAAACCCAAAAAAAAAAAAAATTCGTTTGTAAAATAATAAGAACATTAAAATTATTCCAGGCGTAGACCGATCGGTTTTTCTGAAATTCGAAAAAAAAAAAAAAATTTTTCATGAAACGCGAAAACCATTTTGGCCTAAAATTTATTCTAATGAGTTGATGAAAAAAAATTAGTACTGAAAAACGAAAGAGGAATTTAAAATTCACACGTAGACCGATCGCAAATCTTGTTTGGTCGATAAGTAGACCGTTTATGGTTTCACGAATTTCTTTTATAGGGACGGTCCGAATCTTGTTAATCAACGAGCATTCTTCTAACTCAATCGAGCATTCGTTATTCCCGGCGTTTATCCTCGTATCAATTATTTCGGTTCGAAGAGTAGACGAATCCCTATTTGAAAATTTTTTAAATTTCCACGTGCATCGCATTGGGCCGTTAAAAGTCGTCAGAATCTTCGTAATATTCAACGATTCTCCGGACTTTATGCAAATTAGAAATAAATTTTTTTGCTCGAATAAATTTTTACGAAAATTTTAGATAGGTACAGTGGGAATCTTGTTAATCCATTTATGCAAAATATAATATCACAGATAAAACATTCCTTCAACAAAATCAAGTATCAGTTATTTCCGCCATTTACCGTTGAACAAAATATTTAAGGTCAAAGATTATGCGAATTAGTTTTTTAATTTTTTAATCTATATTTTCAACGTGCATCGCATCGTTGTTAAAATCTTCGTAATATTTAACGATTCTCCGGACTTAATGCAAATTAGAAAAAGATTTTTTTGCTCGAATTAATTTTCACGAAAATTTTAGATAAGGACAGTGGGAATCTCGTTAATCCATTCATATAAAATTTTATATCACAGAAGGAAAATTGCTTCAACGAAATCAAGTATCAGTTATTCCCGCCATTTACCGTTGAACAAAATATTTACGGTCAAAGAGTATGCTCTAATTGTTTTTTCAATTTTTTAATCTATATTTTTAACGTGCATCTCATCGGGCCGTTAGAAATTATCAGAATCCTCATAATATTCAACGATTCTCCGGACTTTATGCAAATTAAAAGAAGATTTTTTTAGCTCGAATTAATTTTTACGAAAATTTTAGATAGGGACAGTCGAAATCTCGTTAATCCATTCATGCCAAAACTTATATCACAGAAGAAACATTTCTTCAACGAAATCAAGTATCAGTTATTCCCGCCATTTACCGTTGAACAAAATAATTACGGTCAAAGAGTATGCTCTAATTGTTTTTTCAATTTTTTAATCTATATTTTGAACGTGCATCGCATCGGGCCGTTAGATATTATCAGAATCCTCGTAATATTCAACGGTTCTCCGGCCTTTTCGCAAATTAGAAAAAGATTTTTTTGCTCGAATTAATTTTCACGAAATTTTTAGATAGGGACATTGGGAATCTCGTTAATCCAATCATGCACAAATACGATATATCATAGAACAAACATTCTTTTAACTA
>CAXAQZ010000623.1:0-22371 GCA_963971145.1 Sussaba pulchella | reverse complement strand
CACTCGCACACTCACACACTCACACACTTACACACTCATACACTCACACACTTACACACTCACACACTTACACACTTACACACTCACACACTCACACACTCACACACTCACACACTCACACACTCACACACTCACACACTCACACACTTACACACTCATACACTCACGCACTTACACACTGACACACTCACACCCTTACACACTAGCACACTTACACACTTACACACTTACACACTTACACTCTAACACTCTCACACTTCCACACACTTACACAATCACACGATCACACACTCACACACTCGTACACTCACACACTCACACACTCACATACTTACACACTCACTCACTCACACGCTTACACGCTCGTACACTTACACACTCACACACTCACACACTCTCACACTCACACACTCACACACGCACACACTCACGCACTCACACACTCACACACTCACACACTCACACACTCACACACTCACACACTCACACACTCACACACTCACACACTCACACACTCACACACTCACACACTTACACACTCACACACTCACACACTCACACACTTACACACTCACACACTCACACACTCACACTCTCACAAAATCACACACTCACACACTCACACACTCACACATTCACATACTCACACACACACACTTACACACTTACACACTCACACACTTACACACGTACACACTCACACACTTACAGACTTACACACTCACGCACTCAAGCTTTGACACACTCACACACTCACACACTCACACTTTTACAGACTCACACACTCACACACTCACACACTCACACACTCTCACGCTTACACACTCACAAACTCACACACTCACACACCCACACACTCGAACACTCACACACTCACACACTTACACCCTCAAACACTCAAACACTCACACACTCACACACTTACACACTCACGGACTCACACACTCACACACTCACACTTTCACACACTCACACATTCACACACTCACACGCTTACACACTTACACAATCGCACACTCACACACTCACACACTCACACACTCACACACTCACACACTCACACACTCACACACTCACACACTTACACACTCACACAATCACACACTCACACACTCACACACTTACACACTCACACACTTGCACACTTGCACACTCACACGCATACACACTCTCACACTCAAACACTCACACACTTACACACTCACTCACTTATACACTCAAACACACTCACGGACTTAGACACTAACACACTCACACTTTCACACTCACACACACACACTCAGACACTCACACACTCACACACTCATACACTCACACACTCACACACTGACACACTCACACACTCGTGCACTCCCACACTCACACACTCACACACTTACGAACTCACACACTCACACGCTTACACACTCACACACTCACACACTCACACACTTACACACTCACACACTCACACACTCACACACTCACACACTCACACACTCACACACTCACACACTCACACACTCACACACTCACACACTCACACACTCACACACTCACACACTCACACACTAACACACTCACACACTCACACACTCACACACTCACGGACTCACACGCTCACACACTCACTCACTCACACACTCACACACTCACACACTTACACACTCACACACTCACACACTCACACACTCACACACTCACACACTCACACACTCACACACTTACACACTCACACACTCACACACTCCCACACTTACACACTCACACACTCACACACTTACACTCTTAGTAAATCACACACTCACACACCCACACACTCACACACTCACACACTAACACACTCACACACTCACACACTTACAGACTCACACACTCACACACTCACACACTCACACACTTTCACGCTTACACACTCACACACTTACACACTTACACACTCACCCATTAACACACTCACACACTCACACACTCACACACTTACACACTCGAACACTCCCACACCCACACACTCACACACTCATACACTTACACACTCATACACTAAAACACTCGAACACTCACACACTAACACACTTACACAGTCACACACTCACACACTCACACACTTACACACTCATACACTCACACACTCACACACTCACACACTCACACACTCACACACTCACACACTCACACTTTCAAACACTAACACACTTACACACTCACACACTCACACTTTTACACACTCACACGCTTACACACTCACACGCTTACACACTGACACACTGACACACTTACACACTTACACAATCACACACTCACACACTTTCACACTCACACACTTGCACACTTACACACTCACAAACATACACACTCTCACACTTAAACACTCACACACTCACACACTCACTAACTCACACACTCACACACACTCACACACTTATACACTCACACACTCACACTTTCACACTTACACACACACACACACTCACTCACACACTTACACACTCACACACTCACACACTCACACACTCACACACTCACACACTCACACACTTACACACTCGTACACTCACACGCTCACACACTCACACATTTACACACTCACACACTCACACGCTCACACGCTCACACACTCACACACTTACACACTCCCACACTTACACACTCACACAATCACACACCTACACACTTACACTTTCAAACACTTACACACTTACACACCCACACGCTCACACACTTACACACTCACACACTCACACACTCACACACTTACACAATCACACACTCACACACTTAAACACTCGAACACTCACACACACACACACTTATACACTCACACACTCACACAATCCCACTCACACACTTCCATACTTACACACTCACAGACTCACAAACTCACACACTCACACACTCACACACTCACACACTCACACACTCACACACTCACACACTCACACACTCACACACTTACACAATTACACACTTACACACTCACACACTCCCGCACTCCCACACTCACACACTCACACACTCACACACTTCCGCACTCACACACTTACACACTTACACACCCACACGCTCACACACTTACACACTCACACACTCACACACTTACACAATCACACACTCACACACTTAAACACTCGAACACTTACACACAAACACACTTATACACTCACACACTCACACATCACACTCACACACTTTCATACTTACACACTTATACACTCACACACTCACACACTCACACACTCATACACACACACTCACACACTCATACACACACACTCACACACTCACACACTCACACACTCACACACTCACACACTCACACACTCACACACTCACACACTCACACACTTCCACACTCCCACACTTACACACTCACACACTCACACACTTCCGCACTCACACACTTACACACTTACACACCCACACGCTCACACACTTACACGATAACACACTCACACCCTCACACACTTACACAATCACACACACACACACTTGAACACTCGAACACTCACACACACACACACACTTATACACTCACACACTCACACAATCACACTCACACACTTCCATACTTACACACTCACAGACTTACAAACTCACACACTCACACACTCACACACTCACACACTCACACACTCACACACTCACACACTACCACAATCACACACTTACACAGTCACACAATCACACACTCACACACTCACACACTCACACACTCACACACTCACACACTCATACACTCACACACTCACACACTCACACACTCACACACTCACACACTCATACACTCACACAATCACACACTCACACACTCACACACTCACACACTCACACACTCATACACTTGCACACTTACAAACTCACACACATACACACTTGCACACTCACACGCATACACACTCTCACACTCAAACACTCACACACTTACACACTCACTCACTTATACACTCAAACACACTCACGGACTTAGACACTAACACACTCACACTTTCACACTCACACGCACACACTCAGACACTCACACACTCACACACTCATACACTCACACACTCACACACTGACACACTCACACACTCGTGCACTCCCACACTCACACACTCACACACTTACGAACTCACACACTCACACGCTTACACACTCACACACTCACACACTCACACACTCACACACTCACACACTCACACACTCACACACTCACACACTCACACACTCACACACTCACACACTCACACACTCACACACTCACACACTCACACACTCACACACTCACACACTCACACACTCACACACTCACACACTCACACACTCACACACTCACACACTCACGGACTCACACGCTCACACACTCACTCACTCACACACTCACACACTCACACACTTACACACTCACACACTCACACACTCACACACTCACACACTCACACACTCACACACTTACACACTCACACACTCACACACTCCCACACTTACACACTCACACACTCACACACTTACACTCTTACAAAATCACACACTCACACACCCACACACTCACACACTCACACACTAACACACTCACACACTCACACACTTACAGACTCACACACTCACACACTCACACACTCACACACTTTCACGCTTACACACTCACACACTTACACACTTACACACTCACCCATTAACACACTCACACACTCACACACTCACACACTTACACACTCGAACACTCCCACACCCACACACTCACACACTCATACACTTACACACTCATACACTAAAACACTCGAACACTAACACACTTACACAGTCACACACTCACACACTCACACACTTACACACTCATACACTCACACACTCACACACTCACACACTCACACACTCACACACTCACACTTTCAAACACTAACACACTTACACACTCACACACTCACACTTTTACACACTCACACGCTTACACACTCACACGCTTACACACTGACACACTGACACACTTACACACTTACACACTCACACACTCACACACTTTCACACTCACACACTTGCACACTTACACACTCACAAACATACACACTCTCACACTTAAACACTCACACACTCACACACTCACTAACTCACACACTCACACACACTCACACACTTATACACTCACACACTCACACTTTCACACTTACACACACACACACACTCACTCACACACTTACACACTCACACACTCACACACTCACACACTCACACACTCACACACTTACACACTCGTACACTCACACACTCACACACTCACACATTTACACACTCACACACTCACACGCTCACACGCTCACACACTCACACACTTACACACTCCCACACTTACACACTCACACAATCACACACCTACACGATTACACTTTCAAACACTTACACACTTACACACCCACACGCTCACACACTTACACACTCACACACTCACACACTCACACACTTACACAATCACACACTCACACACTTAAACACTCGAACACTCACACACACACACACTTATACACTCACACACTCACACAATCCCACTCACACACTTCCATACTTACACACTCACAGACTCACAAACTCACACACTCACACACTCACACACTCACACACTCACACACTCACACACTCACACACTCACACACTTACACAATTACACACTTACACACTCACACACTCCCGCACTCCCACACTCACACACTCACACACTCACACACTTCCGCACTCACACACTTACACACTTACACACCCACACGCTCACACACTTACACACTCACACACTCACACACTTACACAATCACACACTCACACACTTAAACACTCGAACACTTACACACAAACACACTTATACACTCACACACTCACACATCACACTCACACACTTTCATACTTACACACTCATACACTCACACACTCACACACTCACACACTCATACACACACACTCACACACTCACACACTCACACACTCACACACTCACACACTCACACACTCACACACTCACACACTCACACACTCACACACTCACACACTTCCACACTCCCACACTCACACACTCACACACTCACACACTTCCGCACTCACACACTTACACACTTACACACCCACACGCTCACACACTTACACGATCACACACTCACACCCTCACACACTTACACAATCACACACACACACACTTGAACACTCGAACACTCACACACACACACACACTTATACACTCACACACTCACACAATCACACTCACACACTTCCATACTTACACACTCACAGACTTACAAACTCACACACTCACACACTCACACACTCACACACTCACACACTCACACACTCACACACTCACACACTACCACAATCACACACTTACACAGTCACACAATCACACACTCACACACTCACACACTCACACACTCACACACTCACACACTCATACACTCACACACTCACACACGCACACACTCACACACTCACACACTCATACACTCACACAATCACACACTCACACACTCACACACTCACACACTCATACACTTGCACACTTACAAACTCACACACATACACACTCTCACACTTAAACACTCACACACTCACTCACTCACACACTCACACACACTCACACACTTACACACATCCACACACTCACACACTCACTTACTCACACACTCACACACACTCACACACTTACACACACTCACACACTTACACTTTCACATTTACACACACATACTCACACACTCACACACTCACACACTCACACAATCACACACTTACACACTCGTACACTCACACACTCACACACTCACACATTTACACACTCACACACTCACACGCTCACACGCTTACACACTCACACACTCACACACTCACACACCCACACGCTCACACGCTTACACACTCACACTCTCACACAATCACGCAATTACACACTAACACACTCACACACTCACACACTTACACACTCACACACTCACACACTCAAAAACTGACTCACTTACACACTCACTCACTCACACACTCACAGACTCACACACTCAAACACTCACACACTCACTCACTCACACACTTACACACTCACATACTCACACACTCACACACTCGGACACTCACACACTTACACACTGCCACACTCACACACGCACCCACTTACACACTCACACACTCACAAACTCACACACTCACAAACTCACACACTCACACACTCACACACTCACACACTCACACTCTCACACACTCACACACTTACACACTCACACACTCACACACTCACACACTCACACAGTCACACAGTCACACACTTACACACGTACACACTCACACACTCACACACTCACACACTCACAGACTCGCACACTCACACACTCACAAACTTACACACTCACACACTTGCACACGCACACACTCACACACTCACAGACTCACACACTCACACACTCACACACTCACACACTTACACACTCACACTCACACAGTTACACACTCACACACTCACACACTCACACACTCAGACTTTCACATACTCACACACTCACTCACTCACACACTCACACACTTACACACTCACACACTCACACACTTACACACTCACACACTTAAACACTCACACACTCACACACTCACACACTCACACACTCACACACTCACACACTCACACACTCACACACTCACACACTCACACACTCACACACTCACACACTCACACACTCACACACTCACACACTCACACACTCACACACTCACACACTTACACACTCACACACTCACACACTCACGGACTCACACGCTCACACACTCACTCACTCACACACTCACACACTCACACACTCACATACTTACACACTCACACACTCACACACTCACACACTCACACACTTACACACTCACACACTCACACACTCCCACACTTACACACTCACACACTCACACACTTACACTCTTACAAAATCACACACTCACACACCCACACACTCACACACTCACACACTAACACACTCACACACTCACACACTTACAGACATACACACTCACACACTCACACACTCACACACTCACACACTTTCACGCTTACACACTCACACACTTACACACTTACACACTCACCCATTAACACACTCACACACTCACACACTCACACACTTACACACTCGAACACTCCCACACCCACACACTCACACACTCATACACTTACACACTCATACACTAAAACACTCGAACACTCACACACTAACACACTTACACAGTCACACACTCACACACTCACACACTTACACACTCATACACTCACACACTCACACACTCACACACTCACACACTCACACACTCACACTTTCAAACACTAACACACTTACACACTCACACACTCACACTTTTACACACTCACACGCTTACACACTCACACGCTTACACACTGACACACTGACACACTTACACACTTACACACTCACACACTCACACACTTTCACACTCACACACTTGCACACTTACACACTCACAAACATACACACTCTCACACTTAAACACTCACACACTCACACACTCACTAACTCACACACTCACACACACTCACACACTTATACACTCACACACTCACACTTTCACACTCACACACACACACACACTCACTCACACACTTACACACTCACACACTCACACACTCACACACTCACACACTCACACACTCACACACTTACACACTCGTACACTCACACACTCACACACTCACACATTTACACACTCACACACTCACACGCTCACACGCTCACACACTCACACACTTACACACTCCCACACTTACACACTCACACAATCACACACCTACACACTTACACTTTCAAACACTTACACGCTTACACACCCACACGCTCACACACTTACACACTCACACACTCACACACTCACACACTTACACAATCACACACTCACACACTTAAACACTCGAACACTCACACACACACACACTTATACACTCACACACTCACACAATCCCACTTACACACTCACAGACTCACAAACTCACACACTCACACACTCACACACTCACACACTCACACACTCACACACTCACACACTCACACACTCACACACTTACACAATTACACACTTACACACTCACACACTCCCGCACTCCCACACTCACACACTCACACACTCACACACTTCCGCACTCACACACTTACACACTTACACACCCACACGCTCACACACTTACACACTCACACACTCACACACTTACACAATCACACACTCACACACTTAAACACTCGAACACTTACACACAAACACACTTATACACTCACACACTCACACATCACACTCACACACTTTCATACTTACACACTCATACACTCACACACTCACACACTCACACACTCATACACACACACTCACACACTCACACACTCACACACTCACACACTTACACACTCACACACTCACACACTCACACACTCACACACTCACACACTCACACACTTCCACACTCCCACACTCACACACTCACACACTCACACACTTCCGCACTCACACACTTACACACTTACACACCCACACCCTCACACACTTACACAATCACACACACACACACTTGAACACTCGAACACTCACACACACACACACACTTATACACTCACACACTCACACAATCACACTCACACACTTCCATACTTACACACTCACAGACTTACAAACTCACACACTCACACACTCACACACTCACACACTCACACACTCACAAACTCACACACTACCACAATCACACACTTACACAGTCACACAATCACACACTCACACACTCACACACTCACACACTCACACACTCACACACTCATACACTCACACACTCACACACTCACACACTCACACACTCACACACTCGTACACTCACACAATCACACACTCACACACTCACACACTCACACACTCATACACTTGCACACTTACAAACTCACACACATACACACTCTCACACTCAAACACTCACACACTCACTCACTCACACACTCACACACACTCACACACTTACACACATCCACACACTCACACACTCACTTACTCACACACTCACACACACTCACACACTTACACACACTCACACACTTACACTTTCACATTTACACACACATACTCACACACTAACACACTCACACACTCACACAATCACACACTTACACACTCGTACACTCACACACTCACACACTCACACATTTACACACTCACACACTCACACGCTCACACGCTTACACACTCACACACTCACACACTCACACACCCACACGCTCACACGCTTACACACTCACACTCTCACACAATCACGCAATTACACACTAACACACTCACACACTTACACACTTACACACTCACACACTCACACACTCAAAAACTGACTCACTTACACACTCACTCACTCACACACTCACAGACTCACACACTCAAACACTCACACACTCACTCACTCACACACTTACACACTCACATACTCACACACTCACACACTCGGACACTCACACACTTACACACTGCCACACTCACACACGCACCCACTTACACACTCACAAACTCACACACTCACAAACTCACACACTCACACACTCACACACTCACACACTCACACTCTCACACACTCACACACTTACACACTCACACACTCACACACTCACACACTCACACAGTCACACACTTACACACTTACACACTCACACACTCACACACTCACACACTCACAGACTCGCACACTCACACACTCACAAACTTACACACTCACACACTTGCACACGCACACACTCACACACTCACAGACTCACACACTCACACACTCACACACTCACACACTTACACACTCACACTCACACAGTTACACACTCACACACTCACACACTCACACACTCAGACTTTCACATACTCACACACTCACTCACTCACACACTCACACACTCACACACTCACACACTCACACACTCACACACTCACACACTCACACACTTAAACACTGACACACTCACACACTCATACACTCACACACTCACACACTCACACACTCACACACTCACACACTCACACACTCACACACTCACACACTCACACACTCACACACTCACACACTCACACACTCACACACTCACACACTCACACACTCACACACTCACACACTCACACACTCACACACTCACACACTCGCACACTCACACACTCACACACTCACACACTCACACACTCACACACTCACACACTCACACACTCACACACTCACACACTCACACACTCACACACTTACACACTCACACACTCACGAACTAACACACCCACACACTCACACACTCACACACTTACAAACTCACACGGGCACCCACTTACACACTCACACACTCACACACTCACACACTCACACACTCACACACTCACACACTCACACACTCACACACTCACACACTCACACACTCACGGACTCACACACTCACACACTCAAACACTCACACACTCACACACTCACACACTCACACACTCACACACTTACACACTCACACGCTTACACACTCACACTCTCACACAATCACGCAATTACACACTAACACACTCACACACTCACACACTTACACACTCACACACTCACACACTCAAAAACTGACTCACTTACACACTCACTCACTCACACACTCACAGACTCACACACTCAAACACTCACACACTCACTCACTCACACACTTACACACTCACATACTCACACACTCACACACTCGGACACTCACACACTTACACACTGCCACACTCACACACGCACCCACTTACACACTCACACACTCACAAACTCACACACTCACAAACTCACACACTCACACACTCACACACTCACACACTCACACTCTCACACCCTCACACACTTACACACTCACACACTCACACACTCACACAGTCACACACTTACACACTTACACACTCACACACTCACACACTCACACACTCACAGACTCGCACACTCACACACTCACAAACTTACACAATCACACACTTGCACACGCACACACTCACACACTCACAGACTCACACACTCACACACTCACACACTCACACACTCACACACTTACACACTCACACTCACACAGTTACACACTCTCACACTTACACACTCACACACTCAGACTTTCACATACTCACACACTCACTTACTCACACACTCACACACTTACACACTCACACACTCACACACTCACACACTCACACACTTAAACACTCACACACTCACACACTCATACACTCACACACTCACACACTCACACACTCACACACTCACACACTCACACACTCACACACTCACACACTCACACACTCACACACTCACACACTCACACACTCACACACTCACACACTCACACACTCACACACTCACACACTCACACACTCACACACTCACACACTCACACACTCACACACTCACACACTCACACACTCACACACTCACACACTCACACACTCACACACTCACACACTCACACACTCACACACTCACACACTCACACACTCACACACTCACACACTCACACACTCACGAACTAACACACCCACACACTCACACACTCACACACTTACAAACTCACACGGGCACCCACTTACACACTCACACACTCACACACTCACACACTCACACACTCACACACTCACACACTCACACACTTACACACTCACACACTCACACACTCACACACTCACACACTCACACACTCACACACTCACGGACTCACACACTCACACACTCAAACACTCACACACTCACACACTCAAACACTCACACACTCACACACTCACACACTCACACACTCACACACTTCCGCACTCACACACTTACACACTTACACACCCACACGCTCACACACTCACACGATCACACACTCACACCCTCACACACTTACACAATCACACACACACACACTTGAACACTCGAACACTCACACACACACACACACTTATACACTCACACACTCACACAATCACACTCACACACTTCCATACTTACACACTCACAGACTTACAAACTCACACACTCACACACTCACACACTCACACACTCACACACTCACACACTCACACACTCACACACTCACACACTCACACACTCACACACTACCACAATCACACACTTACACAGTCACACAATCACACACTCACACACTCACACACTCACACACTCACACACTCACACACTCATACACTCACACACTCACACACTCACACACTCACACACTCACACACTCATACACTCACACAATCACACACTCACACACTCACACACTCACACACTCATACACTTGCACACTTACAAACTCACACACATACACACTCTCACACTTAAACACTCACACACTCACTCACTCACACACTCACACACACTCACACACTTACACACATCCACACACTCACACACTCACTTACTCACACACTCACACACACTCACACACTTACACACACTCACACACTTACACTTTCACATTTACACACACATACTCACACACTCACACACTCACACACTCACACAATCACACACTTACACACTCGTACACTCACACACTCACACACTCACACATTTACACACTCACACACTCACACGCTCACACGCTTACACACTCACACACTCACACACTCACACACCCACACGCTCACACGCTTACACACTCACACTCTCACACAATCACGCAATTACACACTAACACACTCACACACTCACACACTTACACACTCACACACTCACACACTCAAAAACTGACTCACTTACACACTCACTCACTCACACACTCACAGACTCACACACTCAAACACTCACACACTCACTCACTCACACACTTACACACTCACATACTCACACACTCACACACTCGGACACTCACACACTTACACACTGCCACACTCACACACGCACCCACTTACACACTCACACACTCACAAACTCACACACTCACAAACTCACACACTCGCACACTCACACACTCACACACTCACACTCTCACACACTCACACACTTACACACTCACACACTCACACACTCACACACTCACACAGTCACACACTTACACACGTACACACTCACACACTCACACACTCACACACTCACAGACTCGCACACTCACACACTCACAAACTTACACACTCACACACTTGCACACGCACACACTCACACACTCACAGACTCACACACTCACACACTCACACACTCACACACTTACACACTCACACTCACACAGTTACACACTCACACACTCACACACTCACACACTCAGACTTTCACATACTCACACACTCACTCACTCACACACTCACACACTTACACACTCACACACTCACACACTCACACACTCACACACTTAAACACTCACACACTCACACACTCACACACTCACACACTCACACACTCACACACTCACACACTCACACACTCACACACTCACACACTCACACACTCACACACTCACACACTCACACACTCACACACTCACACACTCACACACTCACACACTCACGGACTCACACGCTCACACACTCACTCACTCACACACTCACACACTCACACACTCACATACTTACACACTCACACACTCACACACTCACACACTCACACACTTACACACTCACACACTCACACACTCCCACACTTACACACTCACACACTCACACACTTACACTCTTACAAAATCACACACTCACACACCCACACACTCACACACTCACACACTAACACACTCACACACTCACACACTTACAGACATACACACTCACACACTCACACACTCACACACTCACACACTTTCACGCTTACACACTCACACACTTACACACTCACACACTCACACACTCACACACTCACACACTCACACACTCACACACTTACACACTCCCACACTTACACACTCACACAATCACACACCTACACACTTACACTTTCAAACACTTACACGCTTACACACCCACACGCTCACACACTTACACACTCACACACTCACACACTCACACACTTACACAATCACACACTCACACACTTAAACACTCGAACACTCACACACACACACACTTATACACTCACACACTCACACAATCCCACTCACACACTTCCATACTTACACACTCACAGACTCACAAACTCACACACTCACACACTCACACACTCACACACTCACACACTCACACACTCACACACTCACACACTTACACAATTACACACTTACACACTCACACACTCCCGCACTCCCACACTCACACACTCACACACTCACACACTTCCGCACTCACACACTTACACACTTACACACCCACACGCTCACACACTTACACACTCACACACTCACACACTCACACACTTACACAATCACACACTCACACACTTAAACACTCGAACACTTACACACAAACACACTTATACACTCACACACTCACACATCACACTCACACACTTTCATACTTACACACTCATACACTCACACACTCACACACTCACACACTCATACACACACACTCACACACTCACACACTCACACACTCACACACTTACACACTCACACACTCACACACTCACACACTCACACACTCACACACTCACACACTTCCACACTCCCACACTCACACACTCACACACTCACACACTTCCGCACTCACACACTTACACACTTACACACCCACACGCTCACACACTTACACGATCACACACTCACACCCTCACACACTTACACAATCACACACACACACACTTGAACACTCGAACACTCACACACACACACACACTTATACACTCACACACTCACACAATCACACTCACACACTTCCATACTTACACACTCACAGACTTACAAACTCACACACTCACACACTCACACACTCACACACTCACACACTCACACACTCACACACTACCACAATCACACACTTACACAGTCACACAATCACACACTCACACACTCACACACTCACACACTCACACACTCACACACTCATACACTCACACACTCACACACTCACACACTCACACACTCACACACTCGTACACTCACACAATCACACACTCACACACTCACACACTCACACACTCATACACTTGCACACTTACAAACTCACACACATACACACTCTCACACTCAAACACTCACACACTCACTCACTCACACACTCACACACACTCACACACTTACACACATCCACACACTCACACACTCACTTACTCACACACTCACACACACTCACACACTTACACACACTCACACACTTACACTTTCACATTTACACACACATACTCACACACTCACACACTCACACACTCACACAATCACACACTTACACACTCGTACACTTACACACTCACACACTCACACATTTACACACTCACACACTCACACGCTCACACGCTTACACACTCACACACTCACACACTCACACACCCACACGCTCACACGCTTACACACTCACACTCTCACACAATCACGCAATTACACACTAACACACTCACACACTCACACACTTACACACTCACACACTCACACACTCAAAAACTGACTCACTTACACACTCACTCACTCACACACTCACAGACTCACACACTCAAACACTCACACACTCACTCACTCACACACTTACACACTCACATACTCACACACTCACACACTCGGACACTCACACACTTACACACTGCCACACTCACACACGCACCCACTTACACACTCACAAACTCACACACTCACAAACTCACACACTCACACACTCACACACTCACACACTCACACTCTCACACACTCACACACTTACACACTCACACACTCACACACTCACACACTCACACAGTCACACACTTACACACTTACACACTCACACACTCACACACTCACACACTCACAGACTCGCACACTCACACACTCACAAACTTACACACTCACACACTTGCACACGCACACACTCACACACTCACAGACTCACACACTCACACACTCACACACTCACACACTTACACACTCACACTCACACAGTTACACACTCACACACTCACACACTCACACACTCAGACTTTCACATACTCACACACTCACTCACTCACACACTCACACACTCACACACTCACACACTCACACACTCACACACTCACACACTCACACACTTAAACACTCACACACTCACACACTCATACACTCACACACTCACACACTCACACACTCACACACTCACACACTCACACACTCACACACTCACACACTCACACACTCACACACTCACACACTCACACACTCACACACTCACACACTCACACACTCACACACTCACACACTCACACACTCACACACTCACACACTCGCACACTCACACACTCACACACTCATACACTCACACACTCACACACTCACACACTCACACACTCACACACTCACACACTCACACACTCACACACTTACACACTCACACACTCACGAACTAACACACCCACACACTCACACACTCACACACTTACAAACTCACACGGGCACCCACTTACACACTCACACACTCACACACTCACACACTCACACACTCACACACTCACACACTCACACACTCACACACTCACACACTCACGGACTCACACACTCACACACTCAAACACTCACACACTCACACACTCACACACTCACACACTCACACACTTACACACTCACACGCTTCCACACTCACACTCTCACACAATCACGCAATTACACACTAACACACTCACACACTCACACACTTACACACTCACACACTCACACACTCAAAAACTGACTCACTTACACACTCACTCACTCACACACTCACAGACTCACACACTCAAACACTCACACACTCACTCACTCACACACTTACACACTCACATACTCACACACTCACACACTCGGACACTCACACACTTACACACTGCCAAACTCACACACGCACCCACTTACACACTCACACACTCACAAACTCACACACTCACAAACTCACACACTCACACACTCACACACTCACACACTCACACTCTCACACACTCACACACTTACACACTCACACACTCACACACTCACACAGTCACACACTTACACACTTACACACTCACACACTCACACACTCACACACTCACAGACTCGCACACTCACACACTCACAAACTTACACAATCACACACTTGCACACGCACACACTCACACACTCACAGACTCACACACTCACACACTCACACACTCACACACTTACACACTCACACTCACACAGTTACACACTCTCACACTTACACACTCACACACTCAGACTTTCACATACTCACACACTCACTTACTCACACACTCACACACTTACACACTCACACACTCACACACTCACACACTCACACACTTAAACACTCACACACTCACACACTCATACACTCACACACTCACACACTCACACACTCACACACTCACACACTCACACACTCACACACTCACACACTCACACACTCACACACTCACACACTCACACACTCACACACTCACACACTCACACACTCACACACTCACACACTCACACACTCATACACTCACACACTCACACACTCACACACTCACACACTCACACACTCACACACTCACACACTCACACACTCACACACTCACACGCTCACACACTCACACACTCACACACTCACACACTCACGAACTAACACACCCACACACTCACACACTCACACACTTACAAACTCACACGGGCACCCACTTACACACTCACACACTCACACACTCACACACTCACACACTCACACACTCACACACTCACACACTTACACACTCACACACTCACACACTCACACACTCACGGACTCACACACTCACACACTCAAACACTCACACACTCACACACTCAAACACTCACACACTCACACACTCACACACTCACACACTTACACACTCACACACTTACACACTTAAACACTTACACTCTCACAGACTCACTCACTCACACACTCACGCACTCACACACTCACACACTTACACACTAGCACACTCACACACTCACACACTTACACACTCACGAACTCATGCACTCGGAAACTTACACACTCACACACTTACACGCTTACACACTCACACACTTACACACTGACACACTCACACACTGACACACTCCCACACTTACACACTCACACACTCACACACTCACACACTCACACACTTACACACACACACTCACACACTTACACACTCACACACTCACACACTTACACAGTCACACACTCACCCGCTTACACACTCCCACACTTACACACTCACACACTTAAACATTCACACACTTACACACTCACACACTCAAGCACTCACACACTTACAAACTCACAAACTCACACACTCACAATTTCACACACTCACACACTCACACACTCACACACTCACACACTCACACACTTACACACTCACACACTCACACACTCACACTCACACACTCACACACTCACACACTCACACACTCACACACTCACACACTCACACACTCACACACTCACACACTCGCACACTCACACACTCACACACTCATACACTCACACACTCACACACTCACACACTCACACACTCACACACTCACACACTCACACACTCACACACTTACACACTCACACACTCACGAACTAACACACCCACACACTCACACACTCACACACTTACAAACTCACACGGGCACCCACTTACACACTCACACACTCACACACTCACACACTCACACACTCACACACTCACACACTCACACACTCACACACTCACACACTCACGGACTCACACACTCACACACTCAAACACTCACACACTCACACACTCACACACTCACACACTCACACACTTACACACTCACACGCTTACACACTCACACTCTCACACAATCACGCAATTACACACTAACACACTCACACACTCACACACTTACACACTCACAGACTCACACACTCAAAAACTGACTCACTTACACACTCACTCACTCACACACTCACAGACTCACACACTCAAACACTCACACACTCACTCACTCACACACTTACACACTCACATACTCACACACTCACACACTCGGACACTCACACACTTACACACTGCCAAACTCACACACGCACCCACTTACACACTCACACACTCACAAACTCACACACTCACAAACTCACACACTCACACACTCACACACTCACACACTCACACTCTCACACACTCACACACTTACACACTCACACACTCACACACTCACACAGTCACACACTTACACACTTACACACTCACACACTCACACACTCACACACTCACACACTCACAGACTCGCACACTCACACACTCACAAACTTACACAATCACACACTTGCACACGCACACACTCACACACTCACAGACTCACACACTCACACACTCACACACTCACACACTTACACACTCACACTCACACAGTTACACACTCTCACACTTACACACTCACACACTCAGACTTTCACATACTCACACACTCACTTACTCACACACTCACACACTTACACACTCACACACTCACACACTCACACACTCACACACTTAAACACTCACACACTCACACACTCATACACTCACACACTCACACACTCACACACTCACACACTCACACACTCACACACTCACACACTCACACACTCACACACTCACACACTCACACACTCACACACTCACACACTCACACACTCACACACTCACACACTCACACACTCACACACTCACACACTCACACACTCACACACTCACACACTCACACACTCACACACTCACACACTCACACACTCACACACTCACACACTCACACACTCGCACACTCACGAACTAACACACCCACACACTCACACACTCACACACTTACAAACTCACACGGGCACCCACTTACACACTCACACACTCACACACTCACACACTCACACACTCACACACTCACACACTCACACACTTACACACTCACACACTCACACACTCACACACTCACGGACTCACACACTCACACACTCAAACACTCACACACTCACACACTCAAACACTCACACACTCACACACTCACACACTCACACACTTACACACTCACACACTTACACACTTAAACACTTACACTCTCACAGACTCACTCACTCACACACTCACGCACTCACACACTCACACACTTACACACTAGCACACTCACACACTCACACACTTACACACTCACGAACTCATGCACTCGGAAACTTACACACTCACACACTTACACGCTTACACACTCACACACTTACACACTGACACACTCACACACTGACACACTCCCACACTTACACACTCACACACTCACACACTCACACACTCACACACTTACACACACACACTCACACACTTACACACTCACACACTCACACACTTACACAGTCACACACTCACCCGCTTACACACTCCCACACTTACACACTCACACACTTAAACATTCACACACTTACACACTCACACACTCAAGCACTCACACACTTACAAACTCACAAACTCACACACTCACAATTTCACACACTCACACACTCACACACTCACACACTCACACACTCACACACTTACACACTCACACACTCACACACTCACACTCACACACTCACACATTCACACACTCACACACTCACACACTCACACACTCACACACTCACACACTCACACACTCACACACTCACACACTCACACACTCACACACTCACACACTCACACACTCACACACTCACACACTCACACACTCACACACTCACACACTCACACACTCACACACTCACACACTCACACACTTACACACTCACACACTTACACACTCACACACTAGCACACTCACACACTTACAAACTTACACACTCACTAACTCACACACTCACACACTCACGAACTCATACACTCGGACGCTTACACACTCACACACTCACACTCTCATACACTCACACACTTACACACTCACGCACTAACACACTTACACACTCACACACTCACACACTCACACACTCACACACTCACACACTCACACACTCACACACTTACACCCTCACACACTTACACACTTACACACTCACACACTTACGCACTGACACACTGACACACACTCACACCCTTACACACTCACAAACTTACACACTTACACACTCACACACTCACACACTCACACACTCACACACTCACACACTCACACACTCACACACTCACACACTCACACACTCACACACTCACACACTCACACACTCACACACTCACACACTCACACACTCACACTGTCACACGCACACACGCCCACACACAAACACACACACACACACACACACACACGCACGCACACACACACACACACACACACACACACACACACACACACACACACACACACACACACACACACACACACACACACACACACACACACACACACACACACACACACACACACACAC
>CAXAQZ010000622.1:10000-15713 GCA_963971145.1 Sussaba pulchella | reverse complement strand
AATCAAATCAAATCAAATCAAATCAAATCAAATCAAATCAAATCAAATCAAATCAAATCAAATCAAATCAAATCAAATCAAATCAAATCAAATCAAATCAAATCAAATCAAATCAAATCAAATCAAATCAAATCAAATCAAATCAAATCAAATCAAATCAAATCAAATCAAATCAAATCAAATCAAATCAAATCAAATCAAATCAAATCAAATCAAATCAAATCAAATCAAATCAAATCAAATCAAATCAAATCAAATCAAATCAAATCAAATCAAATCAAATCAAATCAAATCAAATCAAATCAAATCAAATCAAATCAAATCAAATCAAATCAAATCAAATCAAATCAAATCAAATCAAATCAAATCAAATCAAATCAAATCAAATCAAATCAAATCAAATCAAATCAAATCAAATCAAATCAAATCAAATCAAATCAAATCAAATCAAATCAAATCAAATCAAATCAAATCAAATCAAATCAAATCAAATCAAATCAAATCAAATCAAATCAAATCAAATCAAATCAAATCAAATCAAATCAAATCAAATCAAATCAAATCAAATCAAATCAAATCAAATCAAATCAAATCAAATCAAATCAAATCAAATCAAATCAAATCAAATCAAATCAAATCAAATCAAATCAAATCAAATCAAATCAAATCAAATCAAATCAAATCAAATCAAATCAAATCAAATCAAATCAAATCAAATCAAATCAAATCAAATCAAATCAAATCAAATCAAATCAAATCAAATCAAATCAAATCAAATCAAATCAAATCAAATCAAATCAAATCAAATCAAATCAAATCAAATCAAATCAAATCAAATCAAATCAAATCAAATCAAATCAAATCAAATCAAATCAAATCAAATCAAATCAAATCAAATCAAATCAAATCAAATCAAATCAAATCAAATCAAATCAAATCAAATCAAATCAAATCAAATCAAATCAAATCAAATCAAATCAAATCAAATCAAATCAAATCAAATCAAATCAAATCAAATCAAATCAAATCAAATCAAATCAAATCAAATCAAATCAAATCAAATCAAATCAAATCAAATCAAATCAAATCAAATCAAATCAAATCAAATCAAATCAAATCAAATCAAATCAAATCAAATCAAATCAAATCAAATCAAATCAAATCAAATCAAATCAAATCAAATCAAATCAAATCAAATCAAATCAAATCAAATCAAATCAAATCAAATCAAATCAAATCAAATCAAATCAAATCAAATCAAATCAAATCAAATCAAATCAAATCAAATCAAATCAAATCAAATCAAATCAAATCAAATCAAATCAAATCAAATCAAATCAAATCAAATCAAATCAAATCAAATCAAATCAAATCAAATCAAATCAAATCAAATCAAATCAAATCAAATCAAATCAAATCAAATCAAATCAAATCAAATCAAATCAAATCAAATCAAATCAAATCAAATCAAATCAAATCAAATCAAATCAAATCAAATCAAATCAAATCAAATCAAATCAAATCAAATCAAATCAAATCAAATCAAATCAAATCAAATCAAATCAAATCAAATCAAATCAAATCAAATCAAATCAAATCAAATCAAATCAAATCAAATCAAATCAAATCAAATCAAATCAAATCAAATCAAATCAAATCAAATCAAATCAAATCAAATCAAATCAAATCAAATCAAATCAAATCAAATCAAATCAAATCAAATCAAATCAAATCAAATCAAATCAAATCAAATCAAATCAAATCAAATCAAATCAAATCAAATCAAATCAAATCAAATCAAATCAAATCAAATCAAATCAAATCAAATCAAATCAAATCAAATCAAATCAAATCAAATCAAATCAAATCAAATCAAATCAAATCAAATCAAATCAAATCAAATCAAATCAAATCAAATCAAATCAAATCAAATCAAATCAAATCAAATCAAATCAAATCAAATCAAATCAAATCAAATCAAATCAAATCAAATCAAATCAAATCAAATCAAATCAAATCAAATCAAATCAAATCAAATCAAATCAAATCAAATCAAATCAAATCAAATCAAATCAAATCAAATCAAATCAAATCAAATCAAATCAAATTCAAATCAAATCAAATCAAATCAAATCAAATCAAATCAAATCAAATCAAATCAAATCAAATCAAATCAAATCAAATCAAATCAAATCAAATCAAATCAAATCAAATCAAATCAAATCAAATCAAATCAAATCAAATCAAATCAAATCAAATCAAATCAAATCAAATCAAATCAAATCAAATCAAATCAAATCAAATCAAATCAAATCAAATCAAATCAAATCAAATCAAATCAAATCAAATCAAATCAAATCAAATCAAATCAAATCAAATCAAATCAAATCAAATCAAATCAAATCAAATCAAATCAAATCAAATCAAATCAAATCAAATCAAATCAAATCAAATCAAATCAAATCAAATCAAATCAAATCAAATCAAATCAAATCAAATCAAATCAAATCAAATCAAATCAAATCAAATCAAATCAAATCAAATCAAATCAAATCAAATCAAATCAAATCAAATCAAATCAAATCAAATCAAATCAAATCAAATCAAATCAAATCAAATCAAATCAAATCAAATCAAATCAAATCAAATCAAATCAAATCAAATCAAATCAAATCAAATCAAATCAAATCAAATCAAATCAAATCAAATCAAATCAAATCAAATCAAATCAAATCAAATCAAATCAAATCAAATCAAATCAAATCAAATCAAATCAAATCAAATCAAATCAAATCAAATCAAATCAAATCAAATCAAATCAAATCAAATCAAATCAAATCAAATCAAATCAAATCAAATCAAATCAAATCAAATCAAATCAAATCAAATCAAATCAAATCAAATCAAATCAAATCAAATCAAATCAAATCAAATCAAATCAAATCAAATCAAATCAAATCAAATCAAATCAAATCAAATCAAATCAAATCAAATCAAATCAAATCAAATCAAATCAAATCAAATCAAATCAAATCAAATCAAATCAAATCAAATCAAATCAAATCAAATCAAATCAAATCAAATCAAATCAAATCAAATCAAATCAAATCAAATCAAATCAAATCAAATCAAATCAAATCAAATCAAATCAAATCAAATCAAATCAAATCAAATCAAATCAAATCAAATCAAATCAAATCAAATCAAATCAAATCAAATCAAATCAAATCAAATCAAATCAAATCAAATCAAATCAAATCAAATCAAATCAAATCAAATCAAATCAAATCAAATCAAATCAAATCAAATCAAATCAAATCAAATCAAATCAAATCAAATCAAATCAAATCAAATCAAATCAAATCAAATCAAATCAAATCAAATCAAATCAAATCAAATCAAATCAAATCAAATCAAATCAAATCAAATCAAATCAAATCAAATCAAATCAAATCAAATCAAATCAAATCAAATCAAATCAAATCAAATCAAATCAAATCAAATCAAATCAAATCAAATCAAATCAAATCAAATCAAATCAAATCAAATCAAATCAAATCAAATCAAATCAAATCAAATCAAATCAAATCAAATCAAATCAAATCAAATCAAATCAAATCAAATCAAATCAAATCAAATCAAATCAAATCAAATCAAATCAAATCAAATCAAATCAAATCAAATCAAATCAAATCAAATCAAATCAAATCAAATCAAATCAAATCAAATCAAATCAAATCAAATCAAATCAAATCAAATCAAATCAAATCAAATCAAATCAAATCAAATCAAATCAAATCAAATCAAATCAAATCAAATCAAATCAAATCAAATCAAATCAAATCAAATCAAATCAAATCAAATCAAATCAAATCAAATCAAATCAAATCAAATCAAATCAAATCAAATCAAATCAAATCAAATCAAATCAAATCAAATCAAATCAAATCAAATCAAATCAAATCAAATCAAATCAAATCAAATCAAATCAAATCAAATCAAATCAAATCAAATCAAATCAAATCAAATCAAATCAAATCAAATCAAATCAAATCAAATCAAATCAAATCAAATCAAATCAAATCAAATCAAATCAAATCAAATCAAATCAAATCAAATCAAATCAAATCAAATCAAATCAAATCAAATCAAATCAAATCAAATCAAATCAAATCAAATCAAATCAAATCAAATCAAATCAAATCAAATCAAATCAAATCAAATCAAATCAAATCAAATCAAATCAAATCAAATCAAATCAAATCAAATCAAATCAAATCAAATCAAATCAAATCAAATCAAATCAAATCAAATCAAATCAAATCAAATCAAATCAAATCAAATCAAATCAAATCAAATCAAATCAAATCAAATCAAATCAAATCAAATCAAATCAAATCAAATCAAATCAAATCAAATCAAATCAAATCAAATCAAATCAAATCAAATCAAATCAAATCAAATCAAATCAAATCAAATCAAATCAAATCAAATCAAATCAAATCAAATCAAATCAAATCAAATCAAATCAAATCAAATCAAATCAAATCAAATCAAATCAAATCAAATCAAATCAAATCAAATCAAATCAAATCAAATCAAATCAAATCAAATCAAATCAAATCAAATCAAATCAAATCAAATCAAATCAAATCAAATCAAATCAAATCAAATCAAATCAAATCAAATCAAATCAAATCAAATCAAATCAAATCAAATCAAATCAAATCAAATCAAATCAAATCAAATCAAATCAAATCAAATCAAATCAAATCAAATCAAATCAAATCAAATCAAATCAAATCAAATCAAATCAAATCAAATCAAATCAAATCAAATCAAATCAAATCAAATCAAATCAAATCAAATCAAATCAAATCAAATCAAATCAAATCAAATCAAATCAAATCAAATCAAATCAAATCAAATCAAATCAAATCAAATCAAATCAAATCAAATCAAATCAAATCAAATCAAATCAAATCAAATCAAATCAAATCAAATCAAATCAAATCAAATCAAATCAAATCAAATCAAATCAAATCAAATCAAATCAAATCAAATCAAATCAAATCAAATCAAATCAAATCAAATCAAATCAAATCAAATCAAATCAAATCAAATCAAATCAAATCAAATCAAATCAAATCAAATCAAATCAAATCAAATCAAATCAAATCAAATCAAATCAAATCAAATCAAATCAAATCAAATCAAATCAAATCAAATCAAATCAAATCAAATCAAATCAAATCAAATCAAATCAAATCAAATCAAATCAAATCAAATCAAATCAAATCAAATCAAATCAAATCAAATCAAATCAAATCAAATCAAATCAAATCAAATCAAATCAAATCAAATCAAATCAAATCAAATCAAATCAAATCAAATCAAATCAAATCAAATCAAATCAAATCAAATCAAATCAAATCAAATCAAATCAAATCAAATCAAATCAAATCAAATCAAATCAAATCAAATCAAATCAAATCAAATCAAATCAAATCAAATCAAATCAAATCAAATCAAATCAAATCAAATCAAATCAAATCAAATCAAATCAAATCAAATCAAATCAAATCAAATCAAATCAAATCAAATCAAATCAAATCAAATCAAATCAAATCAAATCAAATCAAATCAAATCAAATCAAATCAAATCAAATCAAATCAAATCAAATCAAATCAAATCAAATCAAATCAAATCAAA
>CAXAQZ010000622.1:0-5000 GCA_963971145.1 Sussaba pulchella | reverse complement strand
TCAAATCAAATCAAATCAAATCAAATCAAATCAAATCAAATCAAATCAAATCAAATCAAATCAAATCAAATCAAATATCAAATCAAATCAAATCAAATCAAATCAAATCAAATCAAATCAAATCAAATCAAATCAAATCAAATCAAATCAAATCAAATCAAATCAAATCAAATCAAATCAAATCAAATCAAATCAAATCAAATCAAATCAAATCAAATCAAATCAAATCAAATCAAATCAAATCAAATCAAATCAAATCAAATCAAATCAAATCAAATCAAATCAAATCAAATCAAATCAAATCAAATCAAATCAAATCAAATCAAATCAAATCAAATCAAATCAATCAAATCAAATCAAATCAAATCAAATCAAATCAAATCAAATCAAATCAATCAAATCAAATCAAATCAAATCAAATCAAATCAAATCAAATCAAATCAAATCAAATCAAATCAAATCAAATCAAATCAAATCAAATCAAATCAAATCAAATCAATCAAATCAAATCAAATCAAATCAAATCAAATCAAATCAAATCAAATCAAATCAAATCAAATCAAATCAAATCAAATCAAATCAAATCAAATCAAATCAAATCAAATCAAATCAAATCAAATCAAATCAAATCAAATCAAATCAAATCAAATCAAATCAAATCAAATCAAATCAAATCAAATCAAATCAAATCAAATCAAATCAAATCAAATCAAATCAAATCAAATCAAATCAAATCAATCAAATCAAATCAAATCAAATCAAATCAAATCAAATCAAATCAAATCAAATCAAATCAAATCAAATCAAATCAAATCAAATCAAATCAAATCAAATCAAATCAAATCAAATCAAATCAAATCAAATCAAATCAATCAAATCAAATCAAATCAAATCAAATCAAATCAAATCAAATCAAATCAAATCAAATCAAATCAAATCAAATCAAATCAAATCAAATCAAATCAAATCAAATCAAATCAAATCAAATCAAATCAAATCAAATCAAATCAAATCAAATCAAATCAAATCAAATCAAATCAAATCAAATCAAATCAAATCAAATCAAATCAAATCAAATCAAATCAAATCAAATCAAATCAAATCAAATCAAATCAAATCAAATCAAATCAAATCAAATCAAATCAAATCAAATCAAATCAAATCAAATCAAATCAAATCAAATCAAATCAAATCAAATCAAATCAAATCAAATCAAATCAAATCAAATCAAATCAAATCAAATCAAATCAAATCAAATCAAATCAAATCAAATCAAATCAAATCAAATCAAATCAAATCAAATCAAATCAAATCAAATCAAATCAAATCAAATCAAATCAAATCAAATCAAATCAAATCAAATCAAATCAAATCAAATCAAATCAAATCAAATCAAATCAAATCAAATCAAATCAAATCAAATCAAATCAAATCAAATCAAATCAAATCAAATCAAATCAAATCAAATCAAATCAAATCAAATCAAATCAAATCAAATCAAATCAAATCAAATCAAATCAATCAAATCAAATCAAATCAAATCAAATCAAATCAAATCAAATCAAATCAAATCAAATCAAATCAAATCAAATCAAATCAAATCAAATCAAATCAAATCAAATCAAATCAAATCAAATCAAATCAAATCAAATCAAATCAAATCAAATCAAATCAAATCAAATCAAATCAAATCAAATCAAATCAAATCAAATCAAATCAAATCAAATCAAATCAAATCAAATCAAATCAAATCAAATCAAATCAAATCAAATCAAATCAAATCAAATCAAATCAAATCAAATCAAATCAAATCAAATCAAATCAAATCAAATCAAATCAAATCAAATCAAATCAAATCAAATCAAATCAAATCAAATCAAATCAAATCAAATCAAATCAAATCAAATCAAATCAAATCAAATCAAATCAAATCAAATCAAATCAAATCAAATCAAATCAAATCAAATCAAATCAAATCAAATCAAATCAAATCAAATCAAATCAAATCAAATCAAATCAAATCAAATCAAATCAAATCAAATCAAATCAAATCAAATCAAATCAAATCAAATCAAATCAAATCAAATCAAATCAAATCAAATCAAATCAAATCAAATCAAATCAAATCAAATCAAATCAAATCAAATCAAATCAAATCAAATCAAATCAAATCAAATCAAATCAAATCAAATCAAATCAAATCAAATCAAATCAAATCAAATCAAATCAAATCAAATCAAATCAAATCAAATCAAATCAAATCAAATCAAATCAAATCAAATCAAATCAAATCAAATCAAATCAAATCAAATCAAATCAAATCAAATCAAATCAAATCAAATCAAATCAAATCAAATCAAATCAAATCAAATCAAATCAAATCAAATCAAATCAAATCAAATCAAATCAAATCAAATCAAATCAAATCAAATCAAATCAAATCAAATCAAATCAAATCAAATCAAATCAAATCAAATCAAATCAAATCAAATCAAATCAAATCAAATCAAATCAAATCAAATCAAATCAAATCAAATCAAATCAAATCAAATCAAATCAAATCAAATCAAATCAAATCAAATCAAATCAAATCAAATCAAATCAAATCAAATCAAATCAAATCAAATCAAATCAAATCAAATCAAATCAAATCAAATCAAATCAAATCAAATCAAATCAAATCAAATCAAATCAAATCAAATCAAATCAAATCAAATCAAATCAAATCAAATCAAATCAAATCAAATCAAATCAAATCAAATCAAATCAAATCAAATCAAATCAAATCAAATCAAATCAAATCAAATCAAATCAAATCAAATCAAATCAAATCAAATCAAATCAAATCAAATCAAATCAAATCAAATCAAATCAAATCAAATCAAATCAAATCAAATCAAATCAAATCAAATCAAATCAAATCAAATCAAATCAAATCAATCAAATCAAATCAAATCAAATCAAATCAAATCAAATCAAATCAAATCAAATCAAATCAAATCAAATCAAATCAAATCAAATCAAATCAAATCAAATCAAATCAAATCAAATCAAATCAAATCAAATCAAATCAAATCAAATCAAATCAAATCAAATCAAATCAAATCAAATCAAATCAAATCAAATCAAATCAAATCAAATCAAATCAAATCAAATCAAATCAAATCAAATCAAATCAAATCAAATCAAATCAAATCAAATCAAATCAAATCAAATCAAATCAAATCAAATCAAATCAAATCAAATCAAATCAAATCAAATCAAATCAAATCAAATCAAATCAAATCAAATCAAATCAAATCAAATCAAATCAAATCAAATCAAATCAAATCAAATCAAATCAAATCAAATCAAATCAAATCAAATCAAATCAAATCAAATCAAATCAAATCAAATCAAATCAAATCAAATCAAATCAAATCAAATCAAATCAAATCAAATCAAATCAAATCAAATCAAATCAAATCAAATCAAATCAAATCAAATCAAATCAAATCAAATCAAATCAAATCAAATCAAATCAAATCAAATCAAATCAAATCAAATCAAATCAAATCAAATCAAATCAAATCAAATCAAATCAAATCAAATCAAATCAAATCAAATCAAATCAAATCAAATCAAATCAAATCAAATCAAATCAAATCAAATCAAATCAAATCAAATCAAATCAAATCAAATCAAATCAAATCAAATCAAATCAAATCAAATCAAATCAAATCAAATCAAATCAAATCAAATCAAATCAAATCAAATCAAATCAAATCAAATCAAATCAAATCAAATCAAATCAAATCAAATCAAATCAAATCAAATCAAATCAAATCAAATCAAATCAAATCAAATCAAATCAAATCAAATCAAATCAAATCAAATCAAATCAAATCAAATCAAATCAAATCAAATCAAATCAAATCAAATCAAATCAAATCAAATCAAATCAAATCAAATCAAATCAAATCAAATCAAATCAAATCAAATCAAATCAAATCAAATCAAATCAAATCAAATCAAATCAAATCAAATCAAATCAAATCAAATCAAATCAAATCAAATCAAATCAAATCAAATCAAATCAAATCAAATCAAATCAAATCAAATCAAATCAAATCAAATCAAATCAAATCAAATCAAATCAAATCAAATCAAATCAAATCAAATCAAATCAAATCAAATCAAATCAAATCAAATCAAATCAAATCAAATCAAATCAAATCAAATCAAATCAAATCAAATCAAATCAAATCAAATCAAATCAAATCAAATCAAATCAAATCAAATCAAATCAAATCAAATCAAATCAAATTAAATCAAATCGAATCGAATCGAATCGAATCGAATCGAATCGAATCGAATCGAATCGAATCGAATCGAATCGAATCGAATCGAATCGAATCGAATCGAATCGAATCGAATCGAATCGAATCGAATCGAATCGAATCGGATCGAATCGAATCGAATCGAATCGAATCGAATCGAATCGAATCGAATCGAATCGAATCGAATCGAATCGAATCGAATCGAATCGAATCGAATCGAATCGAATCGAATCAAATCAAATCGAATCAAATCAAATCAAATCAAATCAAATCAAATCAAATCAAATCAAATCAAATCAAATCAAATCAAATCAAATCAAATCAAATCAAATCAAATCAAATCAAATCAAATCAAATCAAATCAAATCAAATCAAATCAAATCAAATCAAATCAAATCAAATCAAATCAAATCAAATCAAATCAAATCAAATCAAATCAAATCAAATCAAATCAAATCAAATCAAATCAAATCAAATCAAATCAAATCAAATCAAATCAAATCAAATCAAATCAAATCAAATCAAATCAAATCAAATCAAATCAAATCAAATCAAATCAAATCAAATCAAATCAAATCAAATCAAATCAAATCAAATCAAATCAAATCAAATCAAATCAAATCAAATCAAATCAAATCAAATCAAATCAAATCAAATCAAATCAAATCAAATCAAATCAAA
>CAXAQZ010000621.1:0-15486 GCA_963971145.1 Sussaba pulchella | reverse complement strand
GCGATTAAAATGCAATGACAAAATCAGAGATGATAAGAAAGATTGCCGATGAGCAGAGAGATTATTAAGGAAATGGACTTTCCATCTCCCTAATCTCTGATAAGCATTGAACTAAGTTTTTAGCAGGGCGATGAAAAAAAATTGACCTTTAAAAAATATATCTCACAAAAATTCTTTTTCCCGATTTATTTTAAAAATCGTTGATTGTGCTTCGGCCTGCCGACCCTGAATAATTTTCCAAAGAAGAAATACAAGGAGAAAAAATATAATTGCTATCTACTAACGTTGGTAATGTAGAACTCTCTCGAACTCGCACCAAGAGTTGAATATGGATGTTTGAAAAATGTTGCCATAAAAAAATAATCAGTGTCGCCAGAGCTTCGCACAACGAATAAAAAAATATCCTCATTTAAAGCCATCTCAATGCAATGTATTGCATTTCCTTTCCGTGCCCGGGAAATTTTCGTTTACCTAAAAAATAATCACGACGGAAAAAAAATGTTTCCTTTGCGCGTTAAACAAAGACAAAATCGAATTTGTGAAAGCGGAACCTCTAAATATTGTCCGATTGAGCTCAAATTTGTCGAAACGCCTCCTCATATCGTGTACTCAAAATGCAGAGACTGCCAGCAAAATTGAAAAAACCCTTTCATCCCTCCAAGGACGTTTTTCCAAGACGTCCTAATAAATATGTTTCTGATAAATACATCCGCGGCCAGTAGCGACGTCTCCGACGACATTGCGAAGTTTCTTATCGACAATCATGCGATCATGCGATGCCCTATCATACGAGTAAAACCGCGATACTCCTCTACTCATCACAGTCTCCGGTGTGACGTCTTCAGCTCATCTGTGTCCGTGTCGCGTAGCGAGAGGCTCCTCGTGGTAATTGCACTATTTTTCCTAATCTCTCGATCGTCCTCGAAAAAAAAAATTAGAACAAAAATAAAAACCGACCCTTCACGCCTAACTTGTTGCAGCACCAAAGTCGTTCGGTGGATAAGATCGATCGGTGAACAAACAAAACGCCGATAAAGTAAGAATGGCCGGGTCTGGAAATTCCCCCGCCGGCTCGTTGTTGGACAAATTAGGTCTGCAACCGATAACCCGATGTAGCCTCGCTAAATTCTACGCTCCAACGATCGGAGTCGCATCTTACACCGCCCTGTCCGTCAATGTCATGAATCCCAGCCTCATTATCAGGTAAAATTAATCTCATTCGAACGAACGGACGAGATCGAGGAGAGAGAAATTAAAATGACACGTCTATGTTTCGTCATCTCGTCCAAAGTTGTGCTATTTTCCTTGTGACTTTGCAACGACGTTACGTAATAATGTGAAAGCTTGTTATGGAAATATTATGATTCGTTTCGATGAATAAGCTTGGAATAGTTTGAAGTATAAAATTAATTTGAACTTTTGTGGAATAATTTGGATTTGTAAGATTTCGAGGAGAAAAGAAACAATTGCACAGTCTTGAAAATGATTTGCGTCTCGTTTCTTCCGGTTTTGTTCTTTTTCTCTTTCTCTCTCGGATGGCTATGAGCACGAGAGAGTTTGTGGAAAGTTCTTGGAGTATAGTTCTGCGTTATTTTTGCCCTCTCGGATTATAAGAGACAAAAAAAATTATGAATACGGTTGTTCTCTTGTATTTTAGGATATAAATGGCGGCAGAGAACAATCTTTTAACACTTTTGTTACCGACTCAGTGGGTAGAAAAAATTATTGACCAGCCGTGTAAAGAAGGCATTGCGGGAAAAGAATATGAATGAATTATTGTGTACTTTGACACTTGGGTAAATTAAATTGCAATGAGCTATCAAAATCAAACCTAAGAAAATTTCTGTTTGAACCAGAATTAAAGATTTTGATTGGTTTTAACTCATCCTTGTCAAACCTGACTGTACAGAACTCTACTAAAATTACGTGGTCTGTTTGTAAACTTTTCGGATCAAAATTCAGTGGAATTATACCTAAAACAAAAAAAGTGTGGTGCGATTGACATCTAAAGTACCCTGCGATTATACCAGAATTACTCCGAAAAAAGTGAGGTTAAGAGTTCACCCAAATTACACTGAAATTGTTACAGAAATACACCTAAAAAAACATTTTAATAACATTTTTTTTTTAAATAATCTCGATATAAATTTGGTGTATTACTGTAGAATTTTAGTATTATTACTGTGTAAATTAACTAAAAAATGTACACTCGAAATTAACCGAATTATACTGAAGATAATTACGAGAATCTGATTTAATCTCATTCTTTCGAAAAAAAAATCAATTTGTTTGGTTCCGCCTCCAAACCACAGATTTATGGTGTTCGAGCTTCACTCGTGTGAACGCTTTCGATTGTCTGAAACGTTAATGCAGTGATTTTAGATTATTCGCATAGCGATACTATGCTGAATTCGGCAATAGAGGAAAAGCAGTTTTTGCTTGCCCAAAGGGACCTGTAGAAGGTATATTAATTATTTTCACTATCATCATACTTTCTCCGTTCTTTACTCGTCGTCTCAATGTTTCGACAAAATTACTGTCCTTCCTCGATTCCGAGAGCTTAAGATTGAAGATTTTATTTTTTTTATTATACAGAATATTCCCTAAACGAGACATAACGAATTTCCTGCTCGGAAGCGCACTGGTGGGCACCGCGTCGTACATCTATACCCGAGAACACATGCAAAACGCACATACATGTCCGCGAGTCTTATATAGGTAATGTATAAAAATAGAACAGCACAATTTGTGGTCGCAAAGTCAATAGTTCCAACTGCAATTAACCGATTCACAACGATGTCGTCAATCAAAAATAAAAATCCTCAACTTTGTCTCAAAATCATAACTAAACAAAATTATTTTTCATCGATGTTTCACGTATCAACGTCAACTATTTTTGTCATCACTTTTGTTGTTACGTTCTATCCGAGGTAATTGTTTTCTTTTTGCTACAAGCCAATGGTGATTCTATTGCATGACAATTTTTCTTAACCCTTCATCGTTGCCCTACCAAATAATATCACGGCTGTCACACGGGGTGGATTCCACCCGGTCAGTTTTCAAAAACCATTTGTAAGCAAACTATCCGTCCGGAGTGGTTGAAAAAATTACAGAACATCCTTCGAACATTCCAGACGATGCGCGAAAAATTTATTTCCAAGATATAAAATGGCAACGCGTAAAAAAAAAATTCACAGAGATGAAAATGGAAACAAAAACTGCCTGTCGTCAGTTATCGAAGGGTTAATTCAACCCGGCGTGACATCGAAGGGTTGATGACATTCGTCATTCCGATCGTGTACCGATAAAAATTATTATTCCAGCGCGGCAGGTGCAGTGCTTCTGAGCTTCGGTTCGGTTCTCGTTTGGGCCGTGCTGAGATCCATCGTACCGCCCAATCCAACCCTCTGCACCATCGCCGGAGTCGGATCAGGACTCGCCCTCATCAAAATCGGATCCAGCTATCTCGATTTCGTCGACCAACAAGTCTCCAAGAAGTAGCTATCCAAATATCCTCAATTTTTTTCTCTTCCAGAATCGTAACGATATCGAAACGAAAAAAAAAAAAAAAAAAACAACGCGTAATCGAACAAAAATTATATAGACAAAGAAATTTTTCACTCATACACACACACACGGTTCTTCGTGCCTTAAACAACCGTGCGAAAGCTCGTCGCGCACGAATTTTCATCGATTCTGTAACGGTCGAAGAATATTAATTAATATTCCATTGGCAAACCATCGCTTTTCATTCGAAAAAATCGAAAAAAAAAATTAAAAAAAAAAAATAAACACATTGAAACTTTTGAGTCACAAAACGATCGAATATAAAAAGGTGATTAAGCAGAATGAAACTTTAGCCGTGCTGTAGAAAAAGGTGCTACGTTCTTGTGTTCCGTTGAGAATAAAGTGTGTCCAAAGAAAAATCATTTTGTTTCGTTGATTTCTTTATCCTTCACTCTTGACAAAACGGTTAGGCCCACATTTTTTCTCCTTTACTTTTTTTTTTTTTACATAATCGTAAACACCGCGATATATATTTCAACAGCTATGAACATTTCCAAACGAGGAATTGAATTTTTTTTTTTTTTTTACAATTTTACACGATTCGTCTTACGATTTATGTGTTTGTGTGTGTATGTGTGTGCGCGCTCCAACGGGCATGAAAATCATCACAATATGCAATTTACATTTTATATATAATAATTAGAAAAATTGTCGACAACGGTAACGGCACAACTCGCACGCGATCGATGACAATAAATAATAAAAATTCGATAACAACGCAAGACGGGGCATAAAATTTAACTCGTTAATAACAATGAGCAATATTTTTCTCGTCGAATGCGTTTAGCCTCTGACGACGTGTTTTTTTTTTATTTTTTTATTTTTTATATATAGATTTTTTTTTTTAACTAATGCAAACGTCACTGCATTTAATTGTCGTAATTAATATATTATTTAAATAACTTAGTTGAATTAATTTAACATAACGGGTTAATAGGAAAAATTGAGACGAATGGAATCATGAAATACGGGCTGGTCATGACTCAACTCCGTTTTCACTTTTTTGTGCAATAGATGAGCATTGCACGGAGTCTCAGTCTCGTATTCGCAATTACCTAATGTCCGTCTGTCCGTCTGTCTGCCACGCGCGCAGTGGACCACTGCGTATCGTCGGTCAAGCTCGTGTAATTGAATAATGAATTGAATATTATTATGATAATGGAGTTCAACGAACTCTTCGTGGCTTTTCGAGCGAAATCGGGGACCAATGTCCAGTCGAAGGGGAAAGTCTGGATGCAATGTCCCGGTCGGACATTGCAGATCCATAATTGTTTGGATTTTTTTTTGTTTCAATGCTTAGCAATTGAGATATGGTTTTTTTTTTCTAGAAATTAGAATACTGATTTTTTCGAAAACTGGAAAACAATCCGAAAATTCGTACGGAACGTAGGGACATTTTTGATATTTATGACTACATGGATATTAACTGTAGATAAAAAATTATTGAACGAAAAAAATATTAATTGAAAATTATTAAAATATATTTTTTATGTGAAAAAAAAAAAAAAAATTCTTGAAATACGAGTTGGAAATTATATATTCGGGGCTTTACACAATGATAAATGCTATTCAAGAAGATCTTCGTGTACTTTTGTTACCCGAATTCAAAGAAACCTTTTTTTTTTTTTTCGCCTCTTTTAATTTAAAAAATGCATTTTAATTTTTGTTCCCTCCAAATTTGACTGCACGAATTATAAAAACATCGACGCGCAATGAGACCAAAAAAATGTTGTCAAATTTTTCTAAGACTCCCAATAATATTCCTCCGATATTGTCAGAAAAATGTGAAAATATTATTTCTCCAATAATATTTCCACATTCTACAAAATGAAAGAATGAAAATTATTTCGAAAAATCATATCAAAGGCTTGAAATAATAATTTAAAAGAATCACACAAACTGGCAAGTGTTTTTCAACTGAACGTTTCATATGTTACGTTCACGTGTCATCGTTACGGATCTTGATGGAAATGTCGTGGAAAGCCCCTTAAAATTCTCCCATCGATTCGCTAAACCAACAGCGATGATAAAAAATTATAAATTGCCTTCAACATTTCTCTCATTGTCACCGTCGTGTCCCAACACACCACGAATAATTCTGTCCGTCGTTATTACATTGTTCGACGTAAAAAACCAGCCTCGTATCTCATATTCATTCGCGAATAGAATTTTCAAATCCACATTTTAATCAACTCGTCTGATTATTATTGCACTCGACGTAGATTCCATCCACAATTCACATCCTATCGCGCGCCCCATCTCAAACTCAACTACCATAGATACTAAATCGTCATAATTCCCCACCTCTCTCGTTCCTTCCATTCTTTTCTCGACGAAAAATCGTTCGAACGAATTGTCTCGTCGAAAAACGCGCTAAAATCCCGGCAAATTGTCCTCATCAACGCGTGTAGCACCGATCAAACGCGTTTAAACCAATTCATTCGCGACACGAAGTTTCACAGGCGAATTAAATCGCGTTCGACTTATCGACAAAATTGTCATGACTTTCGAGAATATTTCTCTAACACTCGCGTAATAATTCACGAACGCGGTCGACTTTAAAACTCGTCGATTGGTACAAAAATATCGTCGACTATTCGCAAAAGAAAAATGAAAAAAAAAAAAAAATAAATAAAAATAAAAAGAAACAAAATAGTTTCACGAAACCGCGATTGTTTCTTCTTCTTCTTTTTTTTTTGCGAATAAAAATTGTTCCAACCGATAACGATGATAAAATTACGGTCGACCGAGATGAGAATGTTAATGGTAATGGTTTTGGAGTAGAAATAAAAAAAAAAACAAAAAAAAACCACTCGTTATTCTTGTCGGCAACTACGTGCTCGGCGTGGAATATTCTTCGGTCGAATTGCTCGTTTCGAAGTTGAATCGCGACGTGTTCGTAGATGCGATAGCGTTGCTAACGGCTTCGACGACGGATTCGGTTATTCGTTCTATGGCGTCGTTGATCGGTCGGACTTCGGTGTGTTTCGAGTGATCGTGATCCTCGAAAACGTCGTGAGAATCGTGATCCCCGTTGATCTCGGCGCTGCCGTGCGAATGACCGTGCGAATGCGAGTGCGAATGCGAAGCTGCGAATTGCAAGATCAAACGATTAATCACGATTAATTTTGTAGGTTTTTTTTTTTTTTTCGTTGGGGATTTTTTTGGTCGTTTTGTTTGGCGGTTTGGCAATGAGGTTGAGGGTTTTGAGGGTGGTTGATGGTTGATTTGGTTGGGTAAGGGGCGAGACGATGTGACGAGATGGAAAGTTAAGGTGGTTTGAGAATATTTTATAGAAAAAGTTATCGGGGGCTTTCTGAAATATTTATCAATTTTTTTTATATCAGTTCAGGGTGGAGGGATTAGTTGATGATAATAATTGAGAAGGTTAGCAATGCCAAAAAAATTGTGCCACCCGGTGGTTGGCAGTACTATACCAAACGTTGCATCCAGAATCAGAGAATGAAGAAGATTTAGAATCTTTGCGTGGCTGTGACACGGCTTGGATTTTAGAAAAATTAAAATAACTTAATGACAGACGTTCAAGATTTAGAAAAAAATTAGAATGTTCTTTAAGGTCTTTATTCGTGTATCAAAACGCGAGGGAACATTATTTTTTTTTTAATCCTTGGAGGTGCTATAGTTATCTCTTTTTTAATCAAAATTAGTCCTCGATCATAAGAATCGTATGCACGATGTTTTTGATCAATTATCAAACAGATTAAAAAACATCGTTCCAAGAAAAAAACCCCCTTAAAATGTTGCTCGTCGATTCCTCATAAATAAGAGAAATAAAATAATGAACACAATAAAGTAGCACCACATCTTAATCAACTAATGATACATAAATTTATATCCATCGAAACATGTGAAAAATCGATTTCTTCACAATTTCACGCTGGCTCGCCCCCTTAAATCGCGTGCAATCGATTGTACCTCGAAAAGGCAACACCTAAATGAACTCCACGTGCGTTACTCGTATTTCCGCACTTTCTGTCGGGAAAAAATTGGGTTCGGATGGTATGAAAAAAACTTTGGTTTTTTTTTTTTTTTTCGTTCATTATAATCGTTGCGGCGGGCGTACCAGTCGCGTTAGAAGCTGATGGAGCTATGAGAAGATACGTGAGCGGATATATAGATGAGCTCGAGAAAGCCGATGACGAAAGTCGGTCATCGACGCGCGCGGGAAGGTCCGTCGACCCCGTGTCGACGAGGTGGCTCCGACAGACTTTGGTCCTTTAGCCATTCAGCCGGAGCTAACAAAAGTAGCTATGGGGAAATCACGCGGACTATCAAATGGAAGAAAGAAAAAATACAACGCTCAACTATCTAGGTCTAAACTTGTGTGCGTTTATTTTTTTTCCTGGAAATTAAATTTTAAAACATGAATTTTCCTAATGATTATTTTCAATCATCATCGAATTGTTTTGAACCTGATTTTTTTCTCTCGTTAATTAAATTTCGAAACATATATTTTCGTAATGACTATTTTTAATCATCATCGAATTGTTTAGAATCCGATTTTTTTTTTTGTTCGTGAATTAAATTTCAAAACATATATTTTCCTAATGATTATTTTCAATCATCATCGAATTGTTTCGAATCTGATTTTTTTTTTTTTTCTCGTTAATTAAATTTCGAAACATATATTTTCGTAATGACTATTTTTAATCATCATCGAATGATTCCGACCCGGATTTTTCTTTTCTCGTTAATTAAATTTCAAAACGTATATTTTCGTATTGTCTATTGTCGGGCATTGTCGTATTATTTCGCGACTCGACGTTCATATTAAAGAAATAAATGAGAAATCAAAAGCTCCAAGTTTCCTCCGCAAAATAATTAATAACCTCAAATCGTAGATTACAAAGTAAAAAAACATTCAACAGAAACAGATAAATTTTTCCCATCTCTGCGATAATAATAAATAATTATCATGAATCATTTTTTCTCCGTTGTAATTTCTTACAGTCGATTAAAATCCTAAATAGCAATCACAATCCACGATAATTCCGTAACCAAAGTATTTCAAATAAATTTTCGTCGAATAAAAATGCCCATCCTCGGTCCGAAACCTTAACGAATTATAATCTATTTGCAAAAAAAAAAACAAAAGTGCAAACAAACGTTGAATAATGTTGATCGGTAAGATGAGACGCTCAATTTGCACGGTAAAGTGTCGAGTGTTGATACGCGCGATTATCGCAGCTGCGATGACTGACGGTAGCCGATGGAGGAGGATAAAAGGGTTATCACGCGATGAACGATTTCATTGCGCCCGTGACTCTTAACCGAGTCACCGTGACCCCGCGTGAAGGTAGACCGTACGGGCTTTGAGTGCAATCAACCGGGTCTATCCGCGGTTAATCGATCCCAAATGACAGCCGCCGCTTTCCAAACTGCACCGCACATTGTATTGTATACCCGTGAGTTAGGGTGACCGGTTAAAAAAAAATGTTTCGCTAATTTTCATGGGGTGCATCAGGGTCGAAGTATCTTGCATGTGTGGAATTGCGCTGAAAGATGAGCTAGATCGGACCGTGTTGAGGGGTGGCGCTGGAAATTTTGAAAGTTTCAAGGTTGAGAAACTTTAAAAAATCGGCGGAACCCTTAAAAATCGTCCGATCGGGCTCATCTTTATCCACAATTTTGCGGAAGCTAGATAATTTGAAATAGACGACAGCCAAGGAAATCAGATTTATTTTTCGTATTGTTATGATAAAAAAAATCAGAAAAATAAAAAGACAGAGGTTGATTTATAAATTATATAAGAAACCGTGAAAATCGGCGAATTTTTTTTTTTAGCCGGTCACCCTAATATATATACATATATATATATGCACGAGTCCTTGGCGAGGGGCTCAGAAAAAGGCAAGGACGTACCGCTGGTTAGGATTGCACCGGCAGTACGAGAGTAGATAGACCGAGGCGATGAAGCTTCGTTCGTCCTATATCCGTAACGATGGTTCTACTCGAAATTGCTTTTCGCTCGTTCGAAAGTTCGACTCAACTGGTTCGTTTTAACGTACTGATTCGAGCTCTCCACACGACCTTTTGGCCTTTGGGCTCTCTTGGGCAAATCGTACCGGCGAACGACGATCCGACCGACGCCTGATCCTGCCGCGCGTGTTTGTAGCTTGCGTTGCAAGCTCAACCGTTAGATAATATCAAGGATCCCCGGGGGAAAAATGGCATAGCCAAGAAAAAAAGGGCTTTCGATCACTACCGAAGAATTGAGGCTTCAAGCATTATACATTGAAAATATAAGTTTTTCCCCGACGATCCATCCGCCAAGACCTTAATCGTCAAATCAATCTCACTGCGATATCGTTTCTATCCGCTCGTTCATCGTTCATCAACGAAGACGACACGAATTCGTAGAATCATTCGCTCAGATCCGTGACAGCCCAAAACGTCAGAGACTTCGAACGAGTCAGCCCCTCCCAAAGGTTCAGCCCCTGAAGGCCCTTAATTGCCATCGCAACGAATCAAAACGTGATACAATTTCTCCCCAACTCGTCGGCAAAAATAAATATCATTGACGAGGATTTCAAGAAAACAGGAAAGGGGAATGAGGTAACAACTTACTGGCCAATTGAAGACCCAGCATGAGCATGAATCCCACGATAATAGCAGCTAATTGCAGCAATCCGCTCTTGTCATTGGCTCTCTCCCTCGCGAGAACCTCGAAGAACACAACGTAGAGCAACGTCCCGGCGGCCATTCCCTGAAGAATCGTCGGTGCTGGTCCAAGATTTTCGCTATCGTTTTTAAAATGTCCCAGAGCAAGGCCAATTCCGATACCCAACGGCGTAACCAAAGAAAATACGGACAAATAGCCCAATATGGTTTTCGTTGACGTTCCGGTGACGTAAAGTTCCATACCAACGCAAAACGCTATGACGAGTTTGTGCGTGGCTATCGCAGCGGCGAGATAAACCACGGACGCTATAGATGGTTCAAGACCAACCGCGAGACCTTCGAAAATTGCGTGAAACGACAACGCCACGACGGCCAATAATCCGCGTACCGAAGTATCCGCTGGTTTTAACGTTTCCACGGCTACGGGGATGGTTTTGACGGTCGTAGATTTCTTCGGCGTGTCCTCGAACGCTCGGGATGGCAATTCGGACGATAAACGCGAAGCTGCGACGGAATTTGTCGAACGTACGAAAACCGTACCGAACGATTTACCATTTTTAATCGAATTCGGTTCGTCGATCATCGAACATTCGGCCGAGCAAGTTTTCGTAACGGACGGATTATTCTCCATTCCACGTTCGATCTGTTCGTCCTCGACGTATTTGAATCTTCCGATTTTCCAAATCGACGAAGTTTTTTCGTTGCTGCTTGTTGGAATTGTGATCGAGGACATCGTTGTTGTGGACAAAGTGGTGGAGGATTGTTTGTTGCATCGTCTTACGGATACGGTTCTGTATAGGAGATCTTCCGAAGTTTCCGGTTTGCTCGTGAGGGTAGCGTGAACCGTTTCCTCAACCAGATAAACGAGGAAGAATCCTATGCAGAAGAGTAGTTCCGCCATGCTTAAGGTTCCGAGACTCATCAGCTGTCCGTTGGATTGATGACGCTCCACGCTCTGACGAACTTCCGGCGCGAGGTGGAGAAAGGTCGTGAACAGCAACACGCCACCCCCGAAACACAGCAGCAGCGACGTCAGCAGACCCTGCATTACACACTTTTTTTTTTAGAATTTTACTCGTCGGGTTGACCTAGTTTTGAGGTTTTCGTTGAATTTTTTTTTTTTTTTTTGAGGTTAGGTTTGTATTCGTGTGGGGAAGGGTTGGAGGGGAATTTGTAACCTTGGAGGGAGGGACGGTTATTGTTTATTTGCGCGAATGAGGAGAAGCGAGAGAAAAATTCGTTTGATTGATCTTGAGGAGGTTTGGACGGAACTTTGATAAAAAATTGTCACGATTTATCGATAACCGAATTAATGGTTACTTCAATAATTTTTTTAATGAAAAAAGAAACCGGACTGAATTAAAGCAATAGTTTCCCACATGAAAATATCCAAAAGTCGTTTATTTTTTTCCCTCGTCTATATAAGTATTTTTCCTTAAGGGAATGACATATAAAAAGAAGAAACCAAGCGATCCCCTTAACTCTTCTCATCCATAAAAATCAACAGTAATGAAAATAAAAATTAAATTTTTTTAAACAATTAATAAATGAATAAAAATATAAGTAAAATAAAAAAAAAAAAAAAATGAATAAATGAATAAAAATATAAGTGAAATTAAAAAAAAATCAATGAATAAAAAAAAATAAAAAAAATGCATTGAAAAAAAAAAACATCCGTCGAATAATTTTTAAAGAAACTCGCCGATCCTTGATTCGTACTTGATTCGGTGCATCCACGCTGGACGGTGTCTTCTCCGACGTTCTTGAATTGCCGCTCGATATGGCACTGCACTTGTCGCGATTTCTAAATCTGCAGCGACCAACGATCAGCGGCAACATTCCGAGCACCATCGAACCAACACCGAGAATAAACATAGCACCAATTTTGGCAAGCACGAGTATCGTGCTCGTCGTTGTTTGCGACGAATAATCCGCGTTCTCCGACATTTCTTCCCAAATTAAGTTTCTTCTAATCTTTTCGTATTTTCCTACAACACCAAAAACCTCGGAAATCCGACACCTTAAGGTAATACGTTACACGTCTTCCTTTCCGTTCGATTCGATGCGTCGACCAGGCAACTTCACGAATGAATTCTTTTCGATTCCGTTCTAAGAACGTACCTCCGACACGACCTATTATATCCTCGATAACGAGCAAACCAAAATCTTTTCCCTTCTTCCGACCAATCGCGCCTCGCTTCCAACTTTATTTAGAAAAAATATCAGACTCCGGGTCCAATGTACAGTCGGTTTTTGCTGATAATATCAGACAACAGAAGCGACGAAGAAATTATTTCCAAACTTCGTTATCGTCACAAACAAACAGACCGCTTTGGGATTGGATGGTATCACGATTTTTGACTGTCCGTTCTTGTCAGACAACATCTTCGGTTACGCGTCGATACATTTTCTTCCTCGCTGTTATCATTGAGAAACGTTTTTCGACGATTATCGTAATTTATCTTCGTGTTTTATCTGTGTTGTATCAGCTGTGAGCGCGAGAACCCATCCGAGTATTGCGGTACCTCAACGACATCTCTCCCCCCTCGTGTCTTACGCTGTACCATCGGTCGTCCCTCCCACTTCCGGAGTTCAATTAAAACTCACAATCTCATATAACGTCGCTACTCCTCGCATACATAACTTTTTCGTACTCTTCTTTCTTCTTTCTTCCTTCGTGGACCGAAAAATTATCGTGATAGAAAATAAAAACAAAGTTTTCTCACGGAAATTTTTGTTTGTTTTCAATTTGATAACACGATTTTGATGGGTCCTCGTAATTTTCTCAATAGAACTTTGTGTCGCATCTTCGATTCTATACTTTTTCCACGTTGAATAAAATCATCAAACTCGACGTATATTCAATCAAACTTCCACTTTTTTCAAACTATAATTCCTTATATCAAACATTTCGATTATTTATGACATATGCTTCGTTACTATTTCCTCCAACAATATGGAGAAAGTTTTTCTCAAATAAATATGTCTCTACAACGATCCTACGCGGCACAATGCCGCGAAGAATACCGTTGTAAATAAAAATAAATACGATGGAACACTTCGGGTATCGTCGAACGTTTATTCAATTGGGCTTTAAACCGATAATCGAATAAAAATGTCGAACGGGGCACGTGTAAAACGAGATGTGCCACGAATGCAAGAGGTGACACGTGATTGCGGCACGGCGTCGACGACGACGATACGTACACTCAGCTTCACAATCTGAATACCGTTGAGACGAACACCGGGTTCGAACATTCCCCCGCGTACCTTCTTCTCTTCCTTGACCGAGATATCTACGCTCTCCAAGCGGCCGAACGCGGAAGTTTGGTTTATATTCGGTCATATTCGTTATAAAACGTATTAACGGTTAAACGTAACGCCATAAACAAGTTTTGACGTACGTAAGTCGTTGTTTGTAAGTACGTCGAACAATCGGGTCACCGTACTCGTTCGCTTATCATCGATTGCACGCGTATCGCATATATATCGCATCGAATACGTGACATATTTTTCATCCTCATGCCGAAAACGTTTCGCCGATCATTCAACCGCGGATATACGTATATATATTTATATTCAATGGTTCCTCGCGGTTGCAATTGCATCCATCGGACCAGGAAACGTCATTTTAACCGTCACCATTTGGCACCAATTTGCATGTCATTTTTTTAATGCGATAATCGTCGGAATAAAAATCGGCGTTGCTCCGTCGGAGGATTTTTTTTTATTTCGTTCAATCTTCATTCGTTATTATTTTATTATGGTGTCGCGATATTACAACAGAGGACGTTTTATATCAATGGAAATTGAAATGGATTTTTTTCCCCCTTTCGGACTAGCTGCATTTTAATTTTTTTTTTTTAATGATTTCAATTTAGTCATATTTTTTTTTGTTGTGCGCCACTCGAAGATGGTTTCAGACACTTTTGATTTGGTTTTTCGATGGGTTTGGATCATGGGATGGAAGGCAGTGGAATGAATGAGGAAAAACCGAGAGAATACCGAGCACAAACACGAGCACCAGAGCAGAGGCAATGTTCTCGGAGTAGCGACGTCCTCGCGGCGATGCAGCGAACCGGACACTCCTGCAACGGAGGCCTCGTCGAAGGCTAACCCCTCGCGCGTCTTACCTCGTGTCCCTCCACCATTTCCCTCCCTCTCTTTGCCCCCTTAACGGCCCCCTTCGTTACTCGCTACATAACGTTCGCACATGCACGTGTACAGTGGACAATCGGAAAAGTCAGACTCGCGTAATTTATCGTCGTGCGATGCACGCGTTTGGCAATCGTGACCGGTGGACGCAAAATTGCAATCTGATTTACTCGAGATCGGTTTGACCCTCGACGGTCAAACTTGGGCGGAATTTTAACGACGATCACGAGAAATGTATTCGACCCCAAGTGTCGAAAGTTTTGCTCTGAATTTGGTTTAGACCAATTGAGTTTGGTTTAGTTGAGTTACTTTTCGATGTAAATGAGGGCGAAATGTTCTTTGAGTTTTCGGGAATTGAGGTAACGATTGGTTTCTTTTAAATTATAGTAATTACTATAATTTAAAAAAATATATAATAGTTGGAAAAAGTTGAATATTAATTGTTACGCGTCAAACGATTATTCACCAACGTGAAATTATATTTGTAAATAATTTTAGCGACAAGAAATGTTTACCGGAGTTATTATAGGTATTTTTCAGCTCGCTCGGTTGATGCAAGGATGCATAAAGACACGAATAAAATGACATGCTCTCATCGGAGGCGATTATGTCGTTGTGCGATCTATAATGCACTGATTGGAAAAATTAATATGTATCATAATTTATTAACTAGAATTGATATGTCTGCATTGGGAAAAAAATATCCATGGTGCTGATCAATGCGCCCGACACGCAACGACACCGGAAGAAATAAATGATTGCATCGAAGATACCATAATTTGTCAACTGTAATTCCCACCAACGTGACTGCATTCACCGAAACAATGCCTGTCATGATCAAATGTGAAATACAATTGAAAATCTCCAATTGCAACGAACAATACCTGAAGAACGGCTATATCTGATGCCGACCATTGACCATAACACGCAACAGGCCCGGCAGACATAAATTATTTGATCGAAGGAGCAATATATGTCATAATTAATCAACTGGAAATTCCACCAATATGTCTACGTCCGTAATAACAATGCACGTCATGTTCAAATGAGGAATTCAATTGAAAATCTTTAATTGAAAACCGCGAAATACCGGCGGAAAGGTTATACTTGGTGCTGACCAAC
>CAXAQZ010000620.1:0-39717 GCA_963971145.1 Sussaba pulchella | reverse complement strand
AGAAAGATAGAGAGATAGAGAGATAGAGAGATAGAGAGATAGAGAGATAGAGAGATAGAGAGATAGAGAGATAGAGAGATAGAGAGATAGAGAGATAGAGAGATAGAGAGATTAGAGAGATAAAGAGATAGAGAGATAGAGAGATAGAGAGATAGAGAGATAGAGAGATAGAGAGATAGAGAGATAGAGAGATAGAGAGATAGAGAGATAGAGAGATAGAGAGATAGAGAGATAGAGAGATAGAGAGATAGAGAGATAGAGAGATAGAGAGATCGAGAGATAGAGAGATGGAGAGATAGAGAGATAGAGAGATAGAGAGATAGAGAGATTGAGAGATAGAAAGATAGAAAGATAGAGAGATAGAGAGATAGAGAGATAGAAGGATAGAGAGATAGAGAGATGGACAGATAGAGAGATAGAGAAGAAGAGAGATAGAGAAGAAGAGAGATAAAGAGATAGAGAGATAGAGAGATAGAGAGATAGAGAGATAGAGACATAGAGACATAGAGAGATAGAGAGATAGAGAGATAGAGAGATGGAGAGATAGAGAGATAGAGAGATAGAGAGATAGAGAGATAGAGAGATAGAGAGATAGAGAGATAGAGAGATAGAGAGATAGAGAGATAGAGAGATAGAGAGATAGAGAGATAGAGAGATAGAGAGATAGAGAGATAGAGAGATAGAGAAATAGAGAGATAGAGAGATAGAGAGATAAAGAGATAGAGAGATAGAGAGATAGAGAGATAGAGAGATGGAGAGATAGAGAGATAGAGAGATAAAAAGATAGAGAGATAGAGAGATAGAGAGATAGAGAGATAGAGAGATAGAGAGATCGAAAGATAGAGACATAGAGAGATAGAGAGATAGAGAGATAGAGAGATAGAGAGATAGAGAGATAGAGAGATAGAGAGATAGAGAGATAGAGAGATAGAGAGATAGAGAGATAGAGAGATAGAGAGATAGAGAGATAGAGAGATAGAGAGATAGAGAGATAGAGAGATAGCGAGATAGAGAGATAGAGAGATAGAGAGATAGAGAGATAGAGAGATAGAGAGATAGAGAGGTAGAGAGATAGAGAGATAGAGAGATAGAGAGATAGAGAGATAGAGAGATAGAGAGATAGAGAGATAGAGAGATAGAGAGATAGAGAGATAGAGAGATAGAGAGATAGAGAGATAGAGAGATAGAGAGATAGAGAGATAGAGAGATAGAGAGATAGAGAGATAGAGAGATAGAGAGATAGAGAGATAGAGAGATAGAGAGATAGAGAGATAGAGAGATAGAGAGATAGAGAGATAGAGAGATAGAGAGATAGAGAGATAGAGAGATAGAGAGATAAAGAGATAGAGAGATAGAGAGATAGAGAGATAGAGAGATAGAGAGATAGAGAGATAGAGAGATAGAGAGATAGAGAGATAGAGAGATAGAGAGATAGAGAGATAGAGAGATAGAGAGATAGAGAGATAGAGAGATAGAGAGATAGAGAGATAGAGAGATAGAGAGATAGAGAGATAGAGAGATCGAGAGATAGAGAGATAGAGAGATAGAGAGATAGAGAGATAGAGAGATTGAGAGATAGAAAGATAGAAAGATAGAGAGATAGAGAGATAGAGAGATAGAAAGATAGAGAGATAGAGAGATGGACAGATAGAGAGATAGAGAAGAAGAAAGATAGAGAAGAAGAGAGATAGAGAGATAGAGAGATAGAGAGATAGAGAGATAGAGACATAGAGACATAGAGAGATAGAGAGATAGAGAGATAGAGAGATGGAGAGATAGAGAGATAGAGAGATAGAGAGATAGAGAGATAGAGAGATAGAGAGATAGAGAGATAGAGAGATAGAGAGATATAGAGATAGAGAGATAGAGAGATAGAGAGATAGAGAGATAGAGAGATAGAGAGATAGAGAGATAGAGAGATAGAGAGATAGAGAGATAGAGAGATAGAGAGATAGAGAGATAGAGAGATAGAGAGATAGAGAGATAGAGAGATAGAGAGATAGAGAGATAGAGAGATAGAGAGATAGAGAGATAGAGAGATAGAGAGATAGAGAGATAGAGAGATAGAGAGATAGAGAGATCGAGAGATAGAGAGATAGAGAGATAGAGAGATAGAGAGATAGAGAGATAGAGAGATTGAGAGATAGAAAGATAGAAAGATAGAAAGATAGAGAGATAGAGAGATAGAGAGATAGAAGGATAGAGAGATAGAGAGATGGACAGATAGAGAGATAGAGAAGAAGAGAGATAGAGAAGAAGAGAGATAAAGAGATAGAGAGATAGAGAGATAGAGAGATAGAGAGATAGAGAGATAGAGAGATAGAGAGATAGAGAGATAGAGACATAGAGACATAGAGAGATAGAGAGATAGAGAGATAGAGAGATGGAGAGATAGAGAGATAGAGAGATAGAGAGATAGAGAGATAGAGAGATAGAGAGATAGAGAGATAGAGAGATAGAGAGATAGAGAGATAGAGAGATGGAGAGATAGAGAGATAGAGAGATAAAAAGATAGAGAGATAGAGAGATAGAGAGATAGAGAGATAGAGAGATAGAGAGATCGAAAGATAGAGACATAGAGAGATAGAGAGATAGAGAGATAGAGAGATAGAGAGATAGAGAGATAGAGAGATAGAGAGATAGAGAGATAGAGAGATAGAGAGATAGAGAGATAGAGAGATAGAGAGATAGAGAGATAGAGAGATAGCGAGATAGAGAGATAGAGAGATAGAGAGATAGAGAGATAGAGAGATAGAGAGATAGAGAGGTAGAGAGATAGAGAGATAGAGAGATAGAGAGATAGAGAGATAGAGAGATAGAGAGATAGAGAGATAGAGAGATAGAGAGATAGAGAGATAGAGAGATAGAGAGATAGAGAGATAGAGAGATAGAGAGATAGAGAGATAGAGAGATAGAGAGATAGAGAGATAGAGAGATAGAGAGATAGAGAGATAGAGAGATAGAGAGATAGAGAGATAGAGAGATAGAGAGATAGAGAGATAGAGAGATAGAGAGATAAAGAGATAGAGAGATAGAGAGATAGAGAGATAGAGAGATAGAGAGATAGAGAGATAGAGAGATAGAGAGATAGAGAGATAGAGAGATAGAGAGATAGAGAGATAGAGAGATAGAGAGATAGAGAGATAGAGAGATAGAGAGATAGAGAGATAGAGAGATAGAGAGATAGAGAGATCGAGAGATAGAGAGATAGAGAGATAGAGAGATAGAGAGATAGAGAGATTGAGAGATAGAAAGATAGAAAGATAGAGAGATAGAGAGATAGAGAGATAGAAAGATAGAGAGATAGAGAGATGGACAGATAGAGAGATAGAGAAGAAGAAAGATAGAGAAGAAGAGAGATAGAGAGATAGAGAGATAGAGAGATAGAGAGATAGAGACATAGAGACATAGAGAGATAGAGAGATAGAGAGATAGAGAGATGGAGAGATAGAGAGATAGAGAGATAGAGAGATAGAGAGATAGAGAGATAGAGAGATAGAGAGATAGAGAGATAGAGAGATAGAGAGATAGAGAGATAGAGAGATAGAGAGATAGAGAGATAGAGAGATAGAGAGATAGAGAGATAGAGAGATAGAGAGATAGAGAGATAGAGAGATAGAGAGATAGAGAGATAGAGAGATAGAGAGATAGAGAGATAGAGAGATAGAGAGATAGAGAGATAGAGAGATAGAGAGATAGAGAGATAGAGAGATAGAGAGATAGAGAGATCGAGAGATAGAGAGATAGAGAGATAGAGAGATAGAGAGATAGAGAGATAGAGAGATAGAGAGATTGAGAGATAGAAAGATAGAAAGATAGAGAGATAGAGAGATAGAGAGATAGAAGGATAGAGAGATAGAGAGATGGACAGATAGAGAGATAGAGAAGAAGAGAGATAGAGAAGAAGAGAGATAAAGAGATAGAGAGATAGAGAGATAGAGAGATAGAGAGATAGAGAGATAGAGAGATAGAGAGATAGAGAGATAGAGAGATAGAGACATAGAGACATAGAGAGATAGAGAGATAGAGAGATAGAGAGATGGAGAGATAGAGAGATAGAGAGATAGAGAGATAGAGAGATAGAGAGATAGAGAGATAGAGAGATAGAGAGATAGAGAGATAGAGAGATAGAGAGATAGAGAGATAGAGAGATAGAGAGATAGAGAGATAGAGAGATAGAGAGATAGAGAGATAGAGAAATAGAGAGATAGAGAGATAGAGAGATCAAGAGATAGAGAGATAGAGAGATAGAGAGATAGAGAGACAGAGAGATAGAGAGATAGAGAGATAGAGAGATGGAGAGATAGAGAGATAGAGAGATAGAGAGATAGAGAGATAGAGAGATAGAGAGATAGAGAGATAGAGAGATAGAGAGATAGAGAGATAGAGAGATAGAGAGATAGAGAGATAGAGAGATAGAGAGATAGAGAGATAGAGAGATAGAGAGATAGAGAGATAGAGAGATAGAGAGATAGAGAGATAGAGAGATAGAGAGATAGAGAGATAGAGAGATAGAGAGATAGAGAGATAGAGAGATAGAGAGATAGAGAGATAGAGAGATAGAGAGATAGAGAGATAGAGAGATAGAGAGATAGAGAGATAGAGAGATAGAGAGATAGTGAGATATAGAGATAGAGAGATAGAGAGATAGAGAGATAGGGAGATAGAGAGATAGAGAGATAGAGAGATAGAGAGATAGAGAGATAAAGAGATAGAGAGATAGAGAGATAGAGAGATAGAGAGATAGAGAGATAGAGAGATAGAGAGATAGAGAGATAGAGAGATAGAGAGATAGAGAGATAGAGAGATAGAGAGATAGAGAGATAGAGAGATAGAGAGATAGAGAGATAGAGAGATAGAGAGATAGAGAGATAGAGAGATAGAGAGATAGAGAGATAGAGAGATAGAGAGATAGAGAGATAGAGAGATAGAGAGATAGAGAGATAGAGAGATAGAGAGATAGAGAGATAGAGAGATAGAGAGATAGAGAGATAGAGAGATAGAGAGATAGAGAGATAGAGAGATAGAGAGATAGAGAGATAGAGAGATAGAGAGATAGAGAGATAGAGAGATAGAGAGATAGAGTGATAGAGAGATAGAGAGATAGAGAGATAGAGAGATAGAGAGTGTGATCTGCGACTAGTGGGGTGGGGGTAAAAGGGGAGAGTGGGTGAGGGACAAAAAAAAGGAAGGACAAAAAAAATAAAAAGAAAACCCAAGTAATGAAAAATAAATCGGTATTTAATAACTAGGAATGTATTCCGCAGAAGTGATGTCTGCCTCGCTCCGAGGTTCGATCAGATGGTATCGATAAAAACAATGGTGACAAAAATTCAGAGTAATGATATAAGAAAAAAAAATTAATAAATGCAAAAAAAAAGGTAGAAAAAAAAAAATACAGTGCTCGTGTGAAAGAAACAAAAGAATAAATAGCGCACCGCCAGCCCTGTACGTCAGGGTTCTCGCACGAAAATCTCAAAAGAACGAAAGATAAACTAAAGTCAAATAATATCGAAACGCAAAAAAAAAAGAAGGAAATCGCGCAACGTCGGCCTCCAATAATCGAGGAAACAGTCGAAAATAAAGTGAAATTAAACGCGAGTGAAATAGAAGAAAATAAATAAATTGAATAAATGACGCAAAATCAGCCCTATGGTCGAGGGTTCTTATACAAAAAAAAATTATCGGAACTAAAGAAAATATTCCAGACGCGCTTAAAATAAAATAGTGTGATGACGCAAAAAAAAAGGGATGGTGCCGTACGATCGGCCCTTGCTAGGTTACTAGGCGGGAGGAAGGGAGGGGAAGAGAGGGGGGAGTAAGGTATAGACGGGACAGCTGGCCGGTTGCGATTATTTTAGAGTTATAGCGAACAATGAAAAAATCCAAAGAAACGAAGGCACTGCGACTTACTGAAGCTAATTTTATTTGGGCGCCAGTCACTTTATCGGTAGTGACACCGCAGTTAATTATTCGGAAAAATGCAAACCATTTCCAAAAAGAATGACTCGGATAAGAAATATAAAACTCGGCTAACCAGTGGCGAACATGGACGGATCAGGAGGGGTGGGGACACTGGACGTCGGCTCTTATCGGTAAGACCTCGACACACAAGAAAAATAAAGAAATAAAACAAATCCGCGACTGAAAACGCTAATAATTTTATAAACGCGGTCCTATTCACTATCGATTAAATTATCACCGCCACTCACTCGCGCAAACGAAGAAAAGACGACGGCGATCGAAATTTATCGTACAGGCAACGGCACAAACGCCGGTACAAAATGGCGAGCGCTCACACGTGGCGTCTCGCTTATTACTTATAAATGCCGGTGTACAACAAAAAAAAAAAAAAGAGAGAATAATTATCACGCAATTCTTTTGGGGCAATTGGGACAAATCGAGGGGATGGGAGGGATGGAAAACTTAAGGGGTACTCACTCGTTCGTACTCTGTGCACTCGTAATACCGTAATCGGTCGTGTCCACGGCAATCACGATTTACGCGGCGCTAATTCTCGGTTTTCCGACGACGACGCTCACAAATGCGGGAGAAGGCGCCGATACTATGCACACCACGCTCACACAATGCACACGATTGTGCCGAAACGACAGGGTAACGTCCAAATAACAGAAAAAACGGATCGTGGCTTGCTCAGACACACTCTATGCTTGGTTAACGCTCGGCTCGAAGTGAAGAAAAAATGGCCGTCGTCTTCGTCTTCTTCATCGATCGTGAGATCGATCGTGATTGGTGTCGAGGGGGCGGTGTCATTGGCGGATCTCGATGGCAGGGCCTTCCGCTGCGGCTTCTGGTTGGTCGAGCGCTAGTGGCTTACTGGGGAGATTACGAGGATGGATTACGTGTGAGGGATGGGTGTTTCTATTCCGCCGCGGGATTGGAGGACTTGCTGGGGGAATTACGAGGATGGATTACATGTGAGGGACGGGTGTTCTTATTCCGTCGCGGGATTGGAGGAATACTGGGGAAAATCGTGGGAATAGTGGCTTCTGATTGGCCGTGGCTCGTGGTTGTCCAGACTCGTTTCCATGTAAGCTCACCGGTGTGCGGCTAGTGACTCTAGCTTGCACTGGTCGCGATCGATAATCATGGTGGTTGCTGCGGTTGAGTGGCGCTAGTCCCCGGTCGATACGTCGATAATTACAGTCGTCTAGCCGTCGGGTGGCGCCTCCCGTGCGATAATCGATAATCTGCGGGCCCCGTTACGCGACGATTATGTCAGCTGTTCGGTGGGTGTGGAGGGAGTCGCTGCGGTGAGGTGTTGCCATGGAGACGGTTGACGCTGTCGTTGCGCTGGATGTTCCGGTTATCGGTGACGATAGTAAATACGAGTTTAGGGGTGTAAGGATCGTCCGGGTGGGTGGGGGAAAATCAATGATGATAAATTTAATTACTAGTAGTGCGCCGGTAAAAGTGTTATAATGTTCGTCCCGGTGTGGTGAGTGGCAGCCTTCGAGCCGGGCTGGGGGAAAATTGTGACCGCCACGTCACAACTCCCCCCCACTTGCCGAAGGTTCGTCTCTGGACGACCTGAGCACATTCATTCTGGGCCTTGGGGGGGGTAGTGGGGAAGGATTGGGATGGGCTGCGTGACACATCACGCGGGTTTGTCGGGGGAGGTAATAATTGAATTCTTAATACCGGTCTTATGTCGATTCTAACAAAAGTGTATGTTTATTTTTTTTTTCTTCTTTCAGTAATTATGAAAGGATAACAAAGAAAATGAAATAAAAAAAAATGTCTCTTATGATTAATAGGAACCTTTCAATCTGTGTGCTCTGTTCACTCCTTTGCCCTTCGCCGATATGGCCCCGGTCACTGCCGGAAACCCTGCGGTACCCAAGTACCCCCCCTGGGCTGGGTAAGTCATCCAGCTCCAGAGTAAAAAAAAAATAAAACGAGGTAACAAAAAAAACGGAATGAAGGGGTATGATTACGGGGGGGACGAGTGAAAGGAAGTCGGGATGGAGTGAGGCGGAATGAAGGATTGAACAGTTATGTTCGGTGCCGTAGTCGGGTAACGTGGGTTGGGAAATTCGTCCAACCCTGAGTAAACGAACAAAAAAAAAAAAAAAACACAAAAAAGGGGTGAATGACGACTGACGGCGAGGCTAAGAAAAACAGCCAAAACAACAAAAAAAAACGAAAGGGACTGGTCGCGGGATCAAAAGGAACGTGGTGGGAGGAGGGGAGGGCGGCTACGATCGCCTACTCGTACCGCTTGCGGAGTCGATGCGGGCATCGCTCGGCATAGTGGTGGGGTTCCCCACAATTCCAGCACCGGTACAGTACTGGCCGTGGTGGCAGCGCGGTGGGGAGGGTAGATAGGTTTGGGACTAGCGGAGGGGGGGTGCGGGTTACGGCGGGGCAACCCCAGGGAGCGGGTATTTTCAGGGTCATTAGTGAGGGGATTCCTTGGGTTTGCCTTTGAGGAGCGAGGTGAGACGGTTGGGGATTCGGGGTAACTTTCGGTGGGTAACGAGGGGTGGGAATTTGCGGATGGATAGGGTTGGTTGGCTGGTAGCGAGGAGGGGGCTGCTTGGGTCGGATGGGATTGGTGTGCTGGGGACTACGGGAAGTGAGAGGAGTGGCAGCCATGCACGGGAAGATCCGGGGGGGTGGTGCTGACTGAAGTTTCGAGGGTGACATCGTGAACCGGCTTAGTTGGGTTGAAGCAGTGGCGGTGATCTCGCCCTCGTCGAAATCGCCGCTTTGATCGTCACTGCTGTCGCTCCGTGCCACTTCGTGATTATCGCCGAAGATCTCGTCGTCGACGTTGTCGAATGCTTCGTCGACGATGTCAATTGGGACAAATCGAGGGGATGGGAGGGATGGAAAACTTAAGGGGTACTCACTCGTTCGTACTCTGTGCACTCGTAATACCGTAATCGGTCGTGTCCACGGCAATCACGATTTACGCGGCGCTAATTCTCGGTTTTCCGACGACGACGCTCACAAATGCGGGAGAAGGCGCCGATACTATGCACAACACGCTCACACAATGCACACGATTGTGCCGAAACGACAGGGTAACGTCCAAATAACAGAAAAAACGGATCGTGGCTCGCTCAGACACACTCTATGCTCGGTTAACGCTCGGCTCGAAGTGAAGAAAAAATGGCCGTCGTCTTCGTCTTCTTCATCGATCGTGAGATCGATCGTGATTGGTGTCGAGGGGGCGGTGTCATTGGCGGATCTCGATGGCAGGGCCTTCCGCTGCGGCTTCTGGTTGGTCGAGCGCTAGTGGCTTACTGGGGGGATTACGAGGATGGACTACGTGTGAGGGATGGGTGTTTCTATTCCGCCGCGGGATTGGAGGACTTGCTGGGGGAATTACGAGGATGGATTACATGTGAGGGACGGGTGTTCTTATTCCGTCGCGGGATTGGAGGAATACTGGGGAAAATCGTGGGAATAGTGGCTTCTGATTGGCCGTGGCTCGTGGTTGTCCAGACTCGTTTCCATGTAAGCTCACCGGTGTGCGGCTAGTGACTCTAGCTTGCACTGGTCGCGATCGATAATCATGGTGGTTGCTGCGGTTGAGTGGCGCTAGTCCCCGGTCGATACGTCGATAATTACAGTCGTCTAGCCGTCGGGTGGCGCCTCCCGTGCGATAATCGATAATCTGCGGGCCCCGTTACGCGACGATTATGTCAGCTGTTCGGTGGGTGTGGAGGGAGTCGCTGCGGTGAGGTGTTGCCATGGAGACGGTTGACGCTGTCGTTGCGCTGGATGTTCCGGTTATCGGTGACGATAGTAAATACGAGTTTAGGGGTGTAAGGATCGTCCGGGTGGGTGGGGGAAAATCAATGATGATAAATTTAATTACTAGTAGTGCGCCGGTAAAGGTGTTATAATGTTCGTCCCGGTGTGGTGAGTGGCGGCCTTCGAGCCGGGCTGGGGGAAAATTGTGACCGCCACGTCACAAGAGATAGAGAGATAGAGAGATAGAGAGAAAGAGAGATAGAGAGATAGAGAGATAGAGAGATAGAGAGATAGAGAGATAGAGAGATAGAGAGATAGAGAGATTAGAGAGATAGAGAGATAGAGAGATAGAGAGATAGAGAGATAGAAAGATAGAGAGATAGAGAGATAGAGAGATAGAGAGATAGAGAGATAGAGAGATAGAGAGATAGAGAGATAGAGAGATAGAGAGATAGAGAGATAGAGAGATAGAGAGATAGAGAGATAGAGAGATAGAGAGATAGAGAGATAGAGAGATAGAGAGATAGAGAGATAGAGAGATAGAGAGATAGAGAGATAGAGAGATAGAGAGATAGAGAGATAGAGAGATAGAGAGATAGAGAGATAGAGAGATAGAGAGATAGAGAGATAGAGAGATAGAGAGATAGAGAGATAGAGAGATAGAGAGATAGAAAGATAGAGAGATAGAGAGATAGAGAGATAGAGAGATAGAGAGATAGAGAGATAGAGAGATAGAGACATAGAGACATAGAGAGATAGAGAGATAGAGAGATAGAGAGATAGAGAGATAGAGAGATAGAGAGATAGAGAGATAGAGAGATAGAGAGATAGAGAGATAGAGAGATAGAGAGATGGAGAGATAGAGAGATAGAGAGATAGAGAGATAGAAAGATAGAGAGATAGAGAGATAGAGAGATAGAGAGATAGAGAGATAGAGAGATAGAGAGATAGAGAGATAGAGAGATAGAGAGATAGAGAGATAGAGAGATAGAGAGATAGAGAGATAGAGAGATAGAGAGATAGAGAGATAGAGAGATAGAGAGATAGAGAGATAGAGAGATAGAGAGATAGAGAGATAGAGAGATAGAGAGATAGAGAGATAGAGAGATAGAGAGATAGAGAGATAGAGAGATAGAGAGATAGAGAGATAGAGAGATAGAGAGATAGAGAGATAGAGAGATAGAGAGATAGAGAGATAGAGAGATAGAGAGATAGAGAGATAGAGAGATAGAGAGATAGAGAGATAGAGAGATAGAGAGATAGAGAGATAGAGAGATAGAGAGATAGAGAGATAGAGAGATAGAGAGATAGAGAGATAGAGAGATAGAGAGATAGAGAGATAGAGAGATAGAGAGATAGAGAGATAGAGAGATAGAGAGATAGAGAGATAGAGAGATAGAGAGATAGAGAGATAGAGAGATAGAGAGATAGAGAGATAGAGAGATAGAGAGATAGATAGAGAGATAGAGAGATAGAGAGATAGAGAGATAGAGAGATAGAGAGATAGAGAGATAGAGAGATAGAGAGATAGAGAGATAGAGAGATAGAGAGATAGAGAGATAGAGAGATAGAGAGATAGAGAGATAGAGAGATAGAGAGATAGAGAGATAGAGAGATAGAGAGATAGAGAGATAGAGAGATAGAGAGATAGAGAGATAGAGAGATAGAGAGATAGAGAGATAGAGAGATAGAGAGATAGAGAGATAGAGAGATAGAGAGATAGAGAGATAGAGAGATAGAGAGATAGAGAGATAGAGAGATAGAGAGATAGAGAGATAGAGAGATAGAGAGATAGAGAGCATAGAGAGATAGAGAGATAGAGAGATAGAGAGATAGAGAGATAGAGAGATAGAGAGATAGAGAGATAGAGAGATAGAGAGATAGAGAGATAGAGAGATAGAGAGATAGAGAGATAGAGAGATAGAGAGATAGAGAGATAGAGAGATAGAGAGATAGAGAGATAGAGAGATAGAGAGATAGAGAGATAGAGAGATAGAGAGATAGAGAGATAGAGAGATAGAGAGATAGAGAGATAGAGAGATAGAGAGATAGAGAGATAGAGAGATAGAGAGATAGAGAGATAGAGAGATAGAGAGATAGAGAGATAGAGAGATAGAGAGATAGAGAGATAGAGAGATAGAGAGATAGAGAGATAGAGAGATAGAGAGATAGAGAGATAGAGAGATAGAGAGATAGAGAAGATAGAGAGAATAGAGAGATAGAGAGATAGAGAGATAGAGAGATAGAGAGATAGAGAGATAGAGAGATAGAGAGATAGAGAGATAGAGAGATAGAGAGATAGAGAGATAGAGAGATAGAGAGATAGAGAGATAGAGAGATAGAGAGATAGAGAGATAGAGAGATAGAGAGATAGAGAGATAGAGAGATAGAGAGATAGAGAGATAGAGAGATAGAGAGATAGAGAGATAGAGAGATAGAGAGATAGAGAGATAGAGAGATAGAGAGATAGAGAGATGGAGAGATAGAGAGATAGAGAGATAGAGAGATTGAGAGATAGAAAGATAGAAAGATAAAGAGATAGAGAGATAGAGAGATAGAAAGATAGAGAGATAGAGAGATGGACGGATAGAGAGATAGAAGAGAAGAGAGATAGAGAAGAAGAGAGATAGAAAGATAGAGAGATAGAGAGATAGAGAGATAGAGAGATAGAGAGATAGAGAGATAGAGACATAGAGTCATAGAGAGATAGAGAGATAGAGAGATAGGGAGATGGAAAGATAGAGAGATAGAGAGATAGAGAGATAGAGAGATAGAGAGATAGAGAAATAGAGAGATAGAGAGATAGAGAGATAGAGAGATAGAGAGATAGAGAGATTGAGAGATAGAAAGATAGAAAGATAGAGAGATAGAGAGATAGAGAGATAGAAGGATAGAGAGATAGAGAGATGGACAGATAGAGAGATAGAGAAGAAGAGAGATAGAGAAGAAGAGAGATAAAGAGATAGAGAGATAGAGAGATAGAGAGATAGAGAGATAGAGAGATAGAGAGATAGAGAGATAGAGACATAGAGACATAGAGAGATAGAGAGATAGAGAGATAGAGAGATGGAGAGATAGAGAGATAGAGAGATAGAGAGATAGAGAGATAGAGAGATAGAGAGATAGAGAGATAGAGAGATAGAGAGATAGAGAGATAGAGAGATAGAGAGATAGAGAGATAGAGAGATAGAGAGATAGAGAGATAGAGAGATAGAGAGATAGAGAGATAGAGAGATAGAGAGATAGAGAGATAGAGAGATAGAGAGATAGAGAGATAGAGAGATAGAGAGATAAAGAGATAGAGAGATAGAGAGATAGAGAGATAGAGAGATAGAGAGATAGAGAGATAGAGAGATAGAGAGATGGAGAGATAGAGAGATAGAGAGATAGAGAGATAGAGAGATAGAGAGATAGAGAGATAGAGAGATAGAGAGATAGAGAGATAGAGAGATAGAGAGATAGAGAGATAGAGAGATAGAGAGATAGAGAGATAGAGAGATAGAGAGATAGAGAGATAGAGAGATAGAGAGATAGAGAGATAGAGAGATAGAGAGATAGAGAGATAGAGAGATAGAGAGATAGAGAGATAGAGAGATAGAGAGATAGAGAGATAGAGAGATAGAGAGATAGAGAGATAGAGAGATAGAGAGATAGAGAGATAGTGAGATAGTGAGATATAGAGATAGAGAGATAGAGAGATAGAGAGATAGGGAGATAGAGAGATAGAGAGATAGAGAGATAGAGAGATAGAGAGATAAAGAGATAGAGAGATAGAGAGATAGAGAGATAGAAAGATAGAGAGATAGAGAGATAGAGAGATAGAGAGATAGAGAGATAGAGAGATAGAGAGATAGAGAGATAGAGAGATAGAGAGATAGAGAGATAGAGAGATAGAGAGATAGAGAGATAGAGAGATAGAGAGATAGAGAGATAGAGAGATAGAGAGATAGAGAGATAGAGAGATAGAGAGATAGAGAGATAGAGAGATAGAGAGATAGAGAGATAGAGAGATAGAGAGATAGAGAGATAGAGAGATAGAGAGATAGAGAGATAGAGAGATAGAGAGATAGAGAGATAGAGAGATAGAGAGATAGAGAGATAGAGAGATAGAGAGATAGAGAGATAGAGAGATAGAGAGATAGAGAGATAGAGAGATAGAGAGATAGAGAGATAGAGAGATAGAGAGATAGAGAGATAGAGAGATAGAGAGATAGAGAGATAGAGAGATAGAGAGATAGAGAGATAGAGAGATAGAGAGATAGAGAGATAGAGAGATAGAGAGATAGAGAGATAGAGAGATAGAGAGATAGAGAGATAGAGAGATAGAGAGATAGAGAGATAGAGAGATAGAGAGATAGAGAGATAGAGAGATAGAGAGATAGAGAGATAGAGAGATAGAGAGATAGAGAGATAGAGAGATAGAGAGATAGAGAGATAGAGAGATAGAGAGATAGAGAGATAGAGAGATAGAGAGATAGAGAGATAGAGAGATAGAGAGATAGAGAGATAGAGAGATAGAGAGATAGAGAGATAGAGAGATAGAGAGATAGAGAGATAGAGAGATAGAGAGATAGAGAGATAGAGAGATAGAGAGATAGAGAGATTGAGAGATAGAAAGATAGAAAGATAAAGAGATAGAGAGATAGAGAGATAGAAAGATAGAGAGATAGAGAGATGGACGGATAGAGAGATAGAAAAGAAGAGAGATAGAGAAGAAGAGAGATAGAAAGATAGAGAGATAGAGAGATAGAGAGATAGAGAGATAGAGAGATAGAGAGATAGAGACATAGAGTCATAGAGAGATAGAGAGATAGAGAGATAGAGAGATAGAGAGATAGAGAGATAGAGAGATAGAGAGATAGAGAGATAGAGAGATAGAGAGATAGAGAGATAGAGAGATAGAGAGATAGAGAGATAGAGAGATAGAGAGATAGAGAGATAGAGAGATAGAGAGATAGAGAGATAGAGAGATAGAGAGATAGAGAGATAGAGAGATAGAGAGATAGAGAGATAGCGAGATAGAGAGATAGAGAGATAGAGAGATAGAGAGATAGAGAGATAGAGAGATAGAGAGGTAGAGAGATAGAGAGATAGAGAGATAGAGAGATAGAGAGATAGAGAGATAAAGAGATAGAGAGATAGAGAGATAGAGAGATAGAGAGATAGAGAGATAGAGAGATAGAGAGATAGAGAGATAGAGAGATAGAGAGATAGAGAGATAGAGAGATAGAGAGATAGAGAGATAGAGAGATAGAGAGATAGAGAGATAGAGAGATAGAGAGATAGAGAGATAGAGAGATAGAGAGATAGAGAGATAGAGAGATAGAGAGATAGAGAGATAGAGAGATAGAGAGATAGAGAGATAGAGAGATAGAGAGATAGAGAGATAGAGAGATAGAGAGATAGAGAGATAGAGAGATAGAGAGATAGAGAGATAGAGAGATAGAGAGATAGAGAGATAGAGAGATAGAGAGATAGAGAGATAGAGAGATAGAGAGATAGAGAGATAGAGAGATAGAGAGATAGAGAGATCGAGAGATAGAGAGATAGAGAGATAGAGAGATAGAGAGATAGAGAGATTGAGAGATAGAAAGATAGAAAGATAGAGAGATAGAGAGATAGAGAGATAGAAAGATAGAGAGATAGAGAGATGGACAGATAGAGAGATAGAGAAGAAGAAAGATAGAGAAGAAGAGAGATAGAGAGATAGAGAGATAGAGAGATAGAGAGATAGAGACATAGAGACATAGAGAGATAGAGAGATAGAGAGATGGAGAGATAGAGAGATAGAGAGATAGAGAGATAGAGAGATAGAGAGATAGAGAGATAGAGAGATAGAGAGATAGAGAGATAGAGAGATAGAGAGATAGAGAGATAGAGAGATAGAGAGATAGAGAGATAGAGAGATAGAGAGCTAGAGAGATAGAGAGATAGAGAGATAGAGAGATAGAGAGATAGAGAGATAGAGAGATAGAGAGATAGAGAGATAGAGAGATAGAGAGATAGAGAGATAGAGAGATAGAGAGATAGAGAGATAGAGAGATAGAGAGATAGAGAGATAGAGAGATCGAGAGATAGAGAGATAGAGAGATAGAGAGATAGAGAGATAGAGAGATAGAGAGATAGAGAGATAGAGAGATAGAGAGATAGAGAGATAGAGAGATAGAGAGATAGAGAGATAGAGAGATGGACAGATAGAGAGATAGAGAAGAAGAAAGATAGAGAAGAAGAGAGATAGAGAGATAGAGAGATAGAGAGATAGAGAGATAGAGACATAGAGACATAGAGAGATAGAGAGATAGAGAGATGGAGAGATAGAGAGATAGAGAGATAGAGAGATAGAGAGATAGAGAGATAGAGAGATAGAGAGATAGAGAGATAGAGAGATAGAGAGATAGAGAGATAGAGAGATAGAGAGATAGAGAGATAGAGAGATAGAGAGATAGAGAGATAGAGAGATAGAGAGCTAGAGAGATAGAGAGATAGAGAGATAGAGAGATAGAGAGATAGAGAGATAGAGAGATAGAGAGATAGAGAGATAGAGAGATAGAGAGATAGAGAGATAGAGAGATAGAGAGATAGAGAGATAGAGAGATAGAGAGATAGAGAGATAGAGAGATCGAGAGATAGAGAGATAGAGAGATAGAGAGATAGAGAGATAGAGAGATAGAGAGATTGAGAGATAGAAAGATAGAAAGATAGAGAGATAGAGAGATAGAGAGATAGAAGGATAGAGAGATAGAGAGATGGACAGATAGAGAGATAGAGAAGAAGAGAGATAGAGAAGAAGAGAGATAAAGAGATAGAGAGATAGAGAGATAGAGAGATAGAGAGATAGAGAGATAGAGAGATAGAGAGATAGAGAGATAGAGACATAGAGACATAGAGAGATAGAAAGATAGAGAGATAGAGAGATGGAGAGATAGAGAGATAGAGAGATAGAGAGATAGAGAGATAGAGAGATAGAGAGATAGAGAGATAGAGAGATAGAGAGATAGAGAGATAGAGAGATAGAGAGATAGAGAGATAGAGAGATAGAGAGATAGAGAGATAGAGAGATAGAGAGATAGAGAAATAGAGAGATAGAGAGATAGAGAGATAAAGAGATAGAGAGATAGAGAGATAGAGAGATAGAGAGACAGAGAGATAGAGAGATAGAGAGATAGAGAGATGGAGAGATAGAGAGATAGAGAGATAAAGAGATAGAGAGATAGAGAGATAGAGAGATAGAGAGATAGAGAGATAGAGAGATAGAGAGATAGAGAGATAGAGAGATAGAGAGATAGAGAGATAGAGAGATAGAGAGATAGAGAGATAGAGAGATAGAGAGATAGAGAGATAGAGAGATAGAGAGATAGAGAGATAGAGAGATAGAGAGATAGAGAGATAGAGAGATAGAGAGATAGAGAGATAGAGAGATAGAGAGATAGAGAGATAGAGAGATAGAGAGATAGAGAGATAGAGAGATAGAGAGATAGAGAGATAGAGAGATAGAGAGATAGAGAGATAGAGAGATAGTGAGATAGTGAGATATAGAGATAGAGAGATAGAGAGATAGAGAGATAGGGAGATAGAGAGATAGAGAGATAGAGAGATAGAGAGATAGAGAGATAAAGAGATAGAGAGATAGAGAGATAGAGAGATAGAGAGATAGAGAGATTGAGAGATAGAGAGATAGAGAGATAGAGAGATAGAGAGATAGAGAGATAGAGAGATAGAGAGATAGAGAGATAGAGAGATAGAGAGATAGAGAGATAGAGAGATAGAGAGATAGATATCCTCTCGGGAGAGGCCAAACTCCTAGAGAGCGCGTCCCCGGGTGGCGGATTGGGGCATGTCCTACCTGGCAATGCCAGCGGATAGGGGCGAAATAAAATAACCCCCGCGGACCAAAGACGAGCAAGGGGAAGGAAACCCGAACACCAAATCCAGGGGAAGGAAACCCGAACACCAAATCCAGGGGAAGGCAAACCTCTTTAACAAACCTAGGGGAAGGAACCCCGAAACTAAACCAACTATGGAACGAGTTCTGAAAGAAAGTTTGCTTACGGTGCAGGGATTCGGAAGCCCAGTACCGGCGTCTGTAGAGAGTGAGAGAGCGGGCTCCCAGACGTCGTCATCAAACGACCGCAGTACTATGGAGGTGGACTTCTTGGCCTCCACAGCTCAGAACGCGACATGGATAGCGAGACAGAAGCAGCACATCGAGATGCTGGAGAAAGAGGACCAAGCTGCCTTCACAAAGCTCGGGAAGTGCATTACCGTCATTCACGACATCGTGAAGGACGCGAGGAATATCCACAAGGAAATTCGGGAAGCAGTAATGCAGAGTGTGATACACTACGGAAGACTTGAGGAATCCCGCCTAGGCCTGGCGAAATCCAGAGCCGCGGCTCTCAGCGGACTAGGACAAGGGAACGCTAACACCGAGAAGTGCAAAAGAAGAGCGGAAATGGTCGACCAGGCGGCGCAAACTGGCGAAAAAAAAACTATGGATACCGGGACACAAACTAGCCCTAAGCAGAGAACGAAAACATTCGGCGCAGGAAACCGCTCAGGACTTCCTACACCGAAAAGTCTCGGACAACTCGGGAAAAAAAGAGAAGCGTCAACATCGCCGAAAGTGACGCCGCAAAACAAGAAAAGGAGGGACGGGCAAAAGACCGAAGTCGTAGGGGCTCACACCCCTTCTCAACAGGCCAAACCAGCCGAGACCAGCCGGACGGATCCGGACCTAGAATGGGAGCGGGTGGAACGGGGGAAAAAACCAAAAATAAAAGCAGACGCTCCGGGAAAGGGGAGAGGTGGAAACGTTAGGAACCGCAAAAAATTGCCAGAAGCCGTAGCAGTAAAACTGAACAGCGGAAAATCCTACGCGGATATCATCCGGCAAATGAAGGCCCAGGTTGACCCGGAGACCTGCGGGGTCAAAATTTCGAGCATACGGCGCACGAGGGCTGGAGAAATCCTAGTCGGAATAAAGGAGGGAGCAGAACATGTGGAAGGACTGAAAGAAGCCGTCGCAAAAGCCCTAGGAGAGGAAGCAGCGGTTCGAATAATAGCGCGCAAGACGACGATCGAGATTCGAGACCTTGATGAGGCCACAGAAGAAGAAGAAGTCGTGACAGCGATCGGGGCGGCAGTCGGAAACACGAATTTGACTCAGATAAAAGTCAATGCTATCCGGAGTGCATATGGTGGTACACGAACCTCGATCGTCACACTACCAGAATCTATGGCAGAAAAACTGCTTAACGAAGGAAAAATAAAAATTGGCTGGGTTGTGTGCCGAGTCAGAGAAAGGACAGAGGTAGTTCGGTGTTTTCGATGCCTCGGGTTTTCGCACATAGCCAAAGACTGTAGAGGAGTGGACAGATCGAAGACCTGTCGCCGGTGCGGGAAAGAAGGTCACCTTTCAAAGACATGCGAAGAGCAGCCTTTCTGCATCATTTGCGATGAGGCAAAAGAAGCAGGAGGCTCGCAGCACTACCTCGGAAGCTCAAGCTGTCCGTCGTTTCAGAAGGCGCTGAAGAAGGCACGAAAATGACGACGAAGTATCTCCAGATCAACTTAGGACACGGTCGTGAGGCCCAAGACTTGCTTATGCAAACAGCCATAGAGAAGAAGGTGGATGTTCTGCTCATTAGCGAGCAGTATCGGAAACCGGAAACGGGATGCTGGTTTCAGGACAAAACGGCTAGAGCCGCAATTGTCGTGCTTAACCACGGTCTCAAAGTTGATGCGGCCGGCGAAACGGACGACAACTTTGTATGGGTCAACATCCAGGGACTGAGAGTGTATAGCTGTTACTTCCCACCAAATACAACGAATGACGAGTTCACTACGCAACTAGACGACCTGGAGGACAGCCTTAGAGGTACAAGGAGCGCGGTTCTGGTAACGGGGGACTTCAACAGCAAGTCACCAGAATGGGGTTCCAAAAAACTAGATAGGAGAGGAGAAGCAGTGTCTGAAATGATAGCAAGACATGACATGGTGGTCTTGAATCAAGGGAATGGGTATACCTTCAGACGGGGAAACACAGGATCGGTCATCGACATCACGCTCGCATCCGTGGACATTGCGGGTAGAGCTCAGACGTGGAAAGTCCTAGAGGATTTCACCTTTAGCGACCACCAGTACATCGAGTTCGATATCGCGACGAGAAATCAACCCAGGATCAGGGAGACAGCACCAGCGGAGAAGGCAAAAGGATGGGTGCTCTCAAAGCTGAACAGAGAAAAACTCGAGACGTCTCTAGAATCGGAAAAGAGAAAAGGAGGTCTGGAGATCGTTGCTAGAACGGGTGACCTAGACGCACTAGTGAGGTACGCTATGACCGCCATCACACTAGCGTGCGACGCAGCTATGCCCAAGCGCAGAAGGGCCTTCCGAGGACAGAAATCGATGCACTGGTGGACAGCGGAGATTGCCGACCTAAGGAAAGAGTGCTTAGCAGCACGCCGCCGTATGCAGCGATCGAAACGCCTGGACGAGCGATTTGTCGCGGCATACAAGCAGGCGAGGAAAACACTCCGGAATTCGATTAAGAGGAGCAAGCGAAGGTGCTGGAAAGAGCTATGCCAAACGATTGACGAGGACCCGTGGGGTCTACCGTATAAAATCGTTACAAAAAAGTTGATAGGCAGACAACAAATCCCGGGGCTATCGTGCCCGTTACGGATGAAGAATATTGTTGGTTCTCTATTTCCAGTCCACGAGAGACGGCAGAAAACTGAACGACCCGCCCTGGAAGGAGAGATCACACCCTTTAACATCGAAGAACTGAAGGAAGCAGCGAAGCGACTCCAATCAAGGAAAGCACCCGGACCTGACGGTATTCCGAACGAAGTATTAAGTGTAGTGGTGGAGAAATGGCCTGAAATGCTTCTGAGGACATTCAATAAGTGCCTAGATGAAGGAACCTTTCACCACAGGTGGAAAAGACAAACGCTGGTACTGCTGCGAAAAGGCGATAAACCACTGGATGAACCATCATCGTATCGACCAATAAGCCTTATCGACACAACAGGAAAACTGTTCGAAAGGCTCCTTCTACGGAGAATGGAAGAACACATTGATAAGAACGGAGGACTATCGCCAAGGCAATACGGGTTCCAAAAAGGCCGCTCCACAGTGGACGCTATTGCTAAAGTGATGGAGCTAGCGGCTACAGTGAAAAGAGGACCATGGCAGAGCAAAGGTTACTGCGCTCTGATTACGCTAGACATACGGAATGCGTTTAATACAGCCAGATGGGAGAAAATTATAACAGCGCTAAAAGAGAAGAAGATGCCGAGATATCTGCTTCGAATGATAGACAGCTACCTCAGCAGCAGGATACTTACGTATGACACGAGAGATAGTCCAGTGGAGTACGAAGTAACAGCCGGCGTACCGCAAGGTTCGGTACTCGGTCCGTTCCTCTGGAACGTGATGTACAATGGCCTCCTGGAGCTGGAGCTACCGAAGCAATCAGAAATCATCGGGTTTGCAGACGACGTAGCACTGGTAGTAACTGCCAGGTCTACAGAAACGTTGGAGGTGTCGGCAAACGAAAGTCTCCGCCGAGCAAGTAATTGGATGAGAGAAAACGGACTGGAACTAGCAGTCCATAAAACAGAAGCCGTACTGATTACCGATAGACGAAGGTACATCCTACCAACGCTTGTACTGGATGGCCGGAACGTACCTTGGGAGAAATCTCTCAAGTACCTTGGAGTTGAAATCGACAGCGGACTGCGGTTCACAGAACACCTTCGAAACGTCAGCGAAAAAGCAGCTGGAGCGGCCGCGGCACTGGCGAGGCTTATGCCAAACGTGGACGGGCCCTCCGAACTCAAAAGGAGAATGCTCAATAGTGCTATACATTCCAAAATCTTGTACGCAGCAGAAATCTGGGTAGGAGCGATGGATAAAGCCGGAGCACGTCAAAAAATAGCTGCAGTGCAGAGACGCAGTGCAATCCGTACGATATCGGCGTACAGAACTGTTTCCGCAAACGCGGCGCTAGTACTAGCTGGAACGCCACCAATCGATCTACTCGCCCGCGAAAAAAGCGAAGTCTACCAGGAGACACATCAAGGGAATGTCGCGACCGTAACGAAGGAACAGAAGATCGAAGCAAAGGAAAAAGCACACCAAAGACTCCTAGACCGGTGGCAGGAACGATGGGACGCAGACGAAAAAGGAAGATGGACACATGAACTGATACCTAAAATTTCCGAATGGTACAGGAGGGGGCATGGAGAAATAAGATACCATCTGACTCAGGCTTTTACGGGACACGGGTGCTTCAATGCATACCTAACGAAAATGAAGAAAACGGCGACACAGGCGTGCCACAGCTGTGGTCATCACGTAGACGACGCGAGACACACAATATTTAAATGCTCAGCTACAGAAGAAGAAAGGACGAGAGTAAGCGAGATGCTAGAAGGCCGACGATTGGACGTAACAAACATAATCCCGGTAATGCTGGAGAGTGAGCGCTCCTGGGAAATTGTTAGCTCGTACGTGACGTCGATAATGAAAAAGAAGGAGGAGACAGAACGAGAATGGAAAATCAGACGTAGAGCTGATGCTCAAGACCCAGCAGGAGAAAGATGAACGACGGCAAACTACAGCCAGAGGAGTAAAGCCCAACAAGGGCAGAAAAAACACTACACACCGAGATATGCGAAAGCAGGACCAGTGTGAAGTGTGACGAGGGCGGCGGGGTTTTAGTCAGTAGGAATCTGACACTACCCGCAACACCTGGGTGTCTTATGCAAGATTTCCTCGTCGCCCGAAGAAAAAAAAAAAAAAAAAAAAAAAAAAAAAAAAGATAGAGAGATAGAGAGATAGAGAGATAGAGAGATAGAGAGATAGAGAGATAGAGAGATAGAGAGATAGAGAGATAGAGAGATAGAGAGATAGAGAGATAGAGAGATAGAGAGATAGAGAGATAGAGAGATAGAGAGATAGAGAGATAGAGAGATAGAGAGATAGAGAGATAGAGAGATAGAGAGATAGAGAGATAGAGAGATAGAGAGATAGAGTGATAGAGAGATAGAGAGATAGAGAGATAGAGAGATAGAGAGTGTGATCTGCTACTAGTGGGGTGGGGGTAAAAGGGGAGAGTGGGTGAGGGACAAAAAAAAGGAAGGACAAAAAAAATAAAAAGAAAACCCAAGTAATGAAAAATAAATCGGTATTTAATAACTAGGAATGTATTCCGCAGAAGTGATGTCTGCCTCGCTCCGAGGTTCGATCAGATGGTATCGATAAAAACAATGGTGACAAAAATTCAGAGTAATGATATAAGAAAAAAAAATTAATAAATGCAAAAAAAAAGGTAGAAAAAAAAATACAGTGCTCGTGTGAAAGAAACAAAAGAATAAATAGCGCACCGCCAGCCCTGTACGTCAGGGTTCTCGCACGAAAATCTCAAAAGAACGAAAGATAAACTAAAGTCAAATAATATCGAAACGCAAAAAAAAAAGAAGGAAATCGCGCAACGTCGGCCTCCAATAATCGAGGAAACAGTCGAAAATAAAGTGAAATTAAACGCGAGTGAAATAGAAGAAAATAAATAAATTGAATAAATGACGCAAAATCAGCCCTATGGTCGAGGGTTCTTATACAAAAAAAAAATATCGGAACTAAAGAAAATATTCCAGACGCGCTTAAAATAAAATAGTGTGATGACGCAAAAAAAAAGGGATGGTGCCGTACGATCGGCCCTTGCTAGGTTACTAGGCGGGAGGAAGGGAGGGGAAGAGAGGGGGGAGTAAGGTATAGACGGGACAGCTGGCCGGTTGCGATTATTTTAGAGTTATAGCGAACAATGAAAAAATCCAAAGAAACGAAGGCACTGCGACTTACTGAAGCTAATTTTATTTGGGCGCCAGTCACTTTATCGGTAGTGACACCGCAGTTAATTATTCGGAAAAATGCAAACCATTTCCAAAAAGAATGACTCGGATAAGAAATATAAAACTCGGCTAACCAGTGGCGAACATGGACGGATCAGGAGGGGTGGGGACACTGGACGTCGGCTCTTATCGGTAAGACCTCGACACACAAGAAAAATAAAGAAATAAAACAAATCCGCGACTGAAAACGCTAATAATTTTATAAACGCGGTCCTATTCACTATCGATTAAATTATCACCGCCACTCACTCGCGCAAACGAAGAAAAGACGACGGCGATCGAAATTTATCGTACAGGCAACGGCACAAACGCCGGTACAAAATGGCGAGCGCTCACACGTGGCGTCTCGCTTATTACTTATAAATGCCGGTGTACAACAAAAAAAAAAAAAAGAGAGAATAATTATCACGCAATTCTTTTGGGGCAATTGGGACAAATCGAGGGGATGGGAGGGATGGAAAACTTAAGGGGTACTCACTCGTTCGTACTCTGTGCACTCGTAATACCGTAATCGGTCGTGTCCACGGCAATCACGATTTACGCGGCGCTAATTCTCGGTTTTCCGACGACGACGCTCACAAATGCGGGAGAAGGCGCCGATACTATGCACACCACGCTCACACAATGCACACGATTGTGCCGAAACGACAGGGTAACGTCCAAATAACAGAAAAAACGGATCGTGGCTTGCTCAGACACACTCTATGCTTGGTTAACGCTCGGCTCGAAGTGAAGAAAAAATGGCCGTCGTCTTCGTCTTCTTCATCGATCGTGAGATCGATCGTGATTGGTGTCGAGGGGGCGGTGTCATTGGCGGATCTCGATGGCAGGGCCTTCCGCTGCGGCTTCTGGTTGGTCGAGCGCTAGTGGCTTACTGGGGGGATTACGAGGATGGATTACGTGTGAGGGATGGGTGTTTCTATTCCGCCGCGGGATTGGAGGACTTGCTGGGGGAATTACGAGGATGGATTACATGTGAGGGACGGGTGTTCTTATTCCGTCGCGGGATTGGAGGAATACTGGGGAAAATCGTGGGAATAGTGGCTTCTGATTGGCCGTGGCTCGTGGTTGTCCAGACTCGTTTCCATGTAAGCTCACCGGTGTGCGGCTAGTGACTCTAGCTTGCACTGGTCGCGATCGATAATCATGGTGGTTGCTGCGGTTGAGTGGCGCTAGTCCCCGGTCGATACGTCGATAATTACAGTCGTCTAGCCGTCGGGTGGCGCCTCCCGTGCGATAATCGATAATCTGCGGGCCCCGTTACGCGACGATTATGTCAGCTGTTCGGTGGGTGTGGAGGGGGTCGCTGCGGTGAGGTGTTGCCATGGAGACGGTTGACGCTGTCGTTGCGCTGGATGTTCCGGTTATCGGTGACGATAGTAAATACGAGTTTAGGGGTGTAAGGATCGTCCGGGTGGGTGGGGGAAAATCAATGATGATAAATTTAATTACTAGTAGTGCGCCGGTAAAAGTGTTATAATGTTCGTCCCGGTGTGGTGAGTGGCAGCCTTCGAGCCGGGCTGGGGGAAAATTGTGACCGCCACGTCACAACTCCCCCCCACTTGCCGAAGGTTCGTCTCTGGACGACCTGAGCACATTCATTCTGGGCCTTGGGGGGGGTAGTGGGGAAGGATTGGGATGGGCTGCGTGACACATCACGCGGGTTTGTCGGGGGAGGTAATAATTGAATTCTTAATACCGGTCTTATGTCGATTTTAACAAAAGTGTATGTTTATTTTTTTTTTCTTCTTTCAGTAATTATGAAAGGATAACAAAGAAAATGAAATAAAAAAAAATGTCTCTTATGATTAATAGGAACCTTTCAATCTGTGTGCTCTGTTCACTCCTTTGCCCTTCGCCGATATGGCCCCGGTCACTGCCGGAAACCCTGCGGTACCCAAGTACCCCCCCTGGGCTGGGTAAGTCATCCAGCTCCAGAGTAAAAAAAAAATAAAACGAGGTAACAAAAAAAACGGAATGAAGGGGTATGATTACGGGGGGGACGAGTGAAAGGAAGTCGGGATGGAGTGAGGCGGAATGAAGGATTGAACAGTTATGTTCGGTGCCGTAGTCGGGTAACGTGGGTTGGGAAATTCGTCCAACCCTGAGTAAACGAACAAAAAAAAAAAAAAACACAAAAAAGGGGTGAATGACGACTGACGGCGAGGCTAAGAAAAACAGCCAAAACAACAAAAAAAACGAAAGGGACTGGTCGCGGGATCAAAAGGAACGTGGTGGGAGGAGGGGAGGGCGGCTACGATCGCCTACTCGTACCGCTTGCGGAGTCGATGCGGGCATCGCTCGGCATAGTGGTGGGGTTCCCCACAATTCCAGCACCGGTACAGTACTGGCCGTGGTGGCAGCGCGGTGGGGAGGGTAGATAGGTTTGGGACTAGCAGAGGGGGGTGCGGGTTACGGCGGGGCAACCCCAGGGAGCGGGTATTTTCAGGGTCATTAGTGAGGGGATTCCTTGGGTTTGCCTTTGAGGAGCGAGGTGAGACGGTTGGGGATTCGGGGTAACTTTCGGTGGGTAACGAGGGGTGGGAATTTGCGGATGGATAGGGTTGGTTGGCTGGTAGCGAGGAGGGGGCTGCTTGGGTCGGATGGGATTGGTGTGCTGGGGACTACGGGAAGTGAGAGGAGTGGCAGCCATGCACGGGAAGATCCGGGGGGGTGGTGCTGACTGAAGTTTCGAGGGTGACATCGTGAACCGGCTTAGTTGGGTTGAAGCAGTGGCGGTGATCTCGCCCTCGTCGAAATCGCCGCTTTGATCGTCACTGCTGTCGCTCCGTGCCACTTCGTGATTATCGCCGAAGATCTCGTCGTCGACGTTGTCGAATGCTTCGTCGACGATGTCGCCAATTTCTTCGTCGTCGAGGTCGTCGAGCTCTGCTCGGTCGGTGGTGGCTGACGCCTCGGAAGTCTCGTCGCTGGTGTTGTCAGGAGTCGGATTACGGGGCCTTAGGCCGCTGACGGAGGTGGTATCTAGGCCCTGCAGGAGCCACGGTGAGTGCTGCTGGGCGAACTTCCTGGCTGCGTCGATGGCGCCGGGTGATCCCCACGTTCGGGGGGGGTCCGATAGGGGCCGGAGAGATTGGTACCCTATCGTTCCCAGACGGGCCAGCTCCGTCCGCAATCCTCCCCGACCTGGGTGAACTGTCCTCCATGGAAGGCGAGCACGTCCTGCCATTCTGAAACGGGGGGTCGTCGATGAGAATAGTCCGCTGGTTGGTTACTGGGCTTGGCGATGGCATTTCCGTCGGGTCATACGGCTGTCGGTAGGGGACTAAGTCTTTCACGTGTACCCTCGGGTATTTGTTTCGTAGCGTGTCATGGATTTCATATATGACGGGGGATATTTTCTTGGTGACCGTGTAGGGTCCGCGGTACCTGGGGGCTAGTTTTGCGGCGTAGTTCTGGAGGGCTGAGGATAAAACTCGGTTTTTTCGACGTACTAAATCTCCGATTTGGAATTCGCGGTCTGTCCTTCCGCGATTGTAATAATGTGCTTGTTTTCTCTTTGCGTTCGACAAATTTTTGCGAACCCAGTCGTGAATAAGCGGTAGTCGTTTCATGCGGTCGTTCCAGACTGCGGGGTCGGTTCTGTTCTCCGCGGGTGGGGGTGGGAGTTCGTTGAGGATGCTTTTCGCGGGTCTAGGGTTTCGTCCGAAATTAAGGAATGCTGGGGTCATATGGGTAGAGCTCTGCACTGCCGTGTTAAGGGCGAAGCATAGCTCGGGAAGATGTACGTCCCAGTTCTGATGATCGTCACCCACGTACGAAATTATCATTGTCTTGAGGGTTCGATTTGCGCGTTCAACGGGATTGGCTTGAGCGTGATAGGGAGGGATAGTGGTCTGTCGAATTCCGTACTGTCCGAGGTGCGTCGTCATGTGTTTGTTGACGAACTCAGTGCCATTGTCGGTGAGTAAATAGCGTGGGCAACCCCAGCGGTTTAACACCAGCGTTTCCAATGCCGTGACAATGGTTGGTCCGGTCGCCGTCCTGAGGGGTTTGGCTTCGATGAATTTGGTGAAAAGGTCCTGGAAAACTACTATATATCGGTTTCGGCCTTTGCTGGGGGGGAAAGGACCCATGACGTCGGCAGCCACCACTGTCCATGGACCTTCGGTAGTTCTCTCACGCATCAATCCTGCAGGCGCCCCCTGCTCAATTTTGCTGAGCTGACAGACGCGGCATCCGCGTACGAAGCGTGCTACGTCTTGAAAAATGCCAGGCCACGCGAAGTCTTGCGTGACACGATGGTAGGTCTTGTCGATCCCCAAATGACCAGCTTGGGGGTGGTCGTGGGCGTCCCGCATGGCGCGTAGTCGGGAGTCTTGGGGTAGGACAAGTTTCCAGGAATTTAGGTCTACTAGGGCGGGATCTACGACGGGGTGTGGGCGATGGTGGTATAAGCGATCGTCCTCGATTCTCCAATCGGGATACTTGGACGGGAACTCGCGTACGTTCCTCATCTGTTCGAGGTACCAAGGATCCACCGATTCTCCGATAGCGGCTAAGGCTTCCCCTGTTCCCTCGAACATCCTTGAGAGGGCGTCAGGGACTGCGTTCAAGGCACCTTTTCGGTGGATTATTTCCATGTCCAGGTCCTGCATCACCAGTGCCCATCTTGCCAGTCTACCGGTTGGGTCTCTTAGATTCCGCAGCCAGCGTAAGCTGCTGTGGTCAGTAATGACTTTGAAAGAAGTACCCTCGATGTATGGGCGCAATTTCTTTGCAGCCCATAGCACCGCGAGGCACTCTCTCTCAGTCACGCTGTATCTCCGTTGGGCGGGGGAAAGGACCTTACTGCAAAAAATTATGGGGTGTTCTTCGCCTTCGGATTCTTGGGTTAGGACTGCTCCGATCGCGTGGTCGCTCGCGTCGGTGTGGATGGTAAAGGGTTTTGTGAAGTCGGGACGGGCCAGTACGGGAGTGGTGACAAGGGCTTGTTTCAGGGTTTCAAAGGCTTTGGATTGTTCCTCACCCCAATGCCACGGCACGCCTTTGCCGAGCAGGTGAACGAGGGGGATCTTATGTTCGGAGATATCTCCGATAAAGCGAGCATACCAGCCCACCATACCGAGAAATCTCCGAAGTTGCTTGAGGTTTTTGGGAGCGGGGTACTGGAGGATGGGAGCTACTTTATCCGGGTCAGTTTCCAATCCGTTTCGAGCAATGATGTATCCCAGATATTTCATTTCCGAACAGAAGAAGGAACTTTTTTCTCGGTTAATTTCGAGATTAGCGTGGGAAAGGGCAGTCAATACCAGTTGCAAATATTTGAAATGGTCCTCTTCGGTCTCGGTTGCGATTATCACGTCGTCGAGGTATGCGAAGACGTGGGGTTCCCACTCGGGGCGTATCAGTCGGTCCATTAGACGCTGAAAGGTTGCGGGGGCATTGGTCAAGCCAAAGGGCATGCGGGTAAATTGGAACAAGCCCCTTCCGGGTACTGCGAAAGCGGTGATTGGCCTACTCGAGGCTTCGAGGGGTACTTGGAAATAAGCCTGGCTCAAATCCAACTTGGAGATATGATGCGCTTGTCGGAGTCCGTCTAATATTCGGTCCAAGTTGGGTAGTGGGTAAGCGTCTTTTCGGGTTACTTTGTTAACGTCGCGGTAGTCGATACAAAATCTGTGCTTTCCGTTGGGTTTAGGGACAATTACGGGGTTGCTCAGCCAGCCACTGCTGGAGGGTTCAATTACCCGTTCCTTGAGCATTCTGTCAACCTCTGCCTGTGCGATGCGCAACAGGTACGGGGATATCGTCCTTGGCCTCTGTCGGATGGGAGGGTGTGCGCCAACGTCGATGGCATGCTGTAGGAGGGGAGTATGGCTAAGGATTCCACTAGCGTTAGGCTTCACCAGCTTGTCCAAGAGGGAATTGAGCCGACTGGTGGTGCTTGGGGAGACCTCGACCAGTCCAGCGGCTTCAGGTTCGTCTTCGGGTTTGTCTTCGGAATTTGCGGGGATGGGGGCGGTTGCTATGAATGGTCGGGGAGTGCTACCGGGGATGCACCATGTGCCGGCACCGTAGTCGATCGTTAGACCGAATAATCGACAAAAATCGATTCCCAGTAAGCCGTCGTAGCTTAGAGGGGCTACGTGTACCATGAGAGATTTGGTGGTTCCCGCCATCGTAAGATCTAACATGATCTCACCGACTACCGGGACGATGGCATTATTTGCCACTCGGATACCACCTGAACAGGGAGTGATTGTGTCTCCGAGAATTTCCACCATCGTATTGCCTAAGTACGATCGGTTGGAGCCTGGGTCAACGAGAGCGTGGATGGTTCGTCCATTAATTGTCATTCGTAAGTAATGTCGGTCGTCTTCTCCTTGTGCGTCTACTAAGTCGAAAGCGGGTGCTGCTTCGGGCTTTTGACTAGGTTGGATAGTGGGTCCGGGGGAGGCACCGTTTACTGGCCCCCCCCTGTGGGGTTTCCCTCCCGACTGCGTCGGCAGCGGGGGCAGGAGAGGGTGTCGGTCCCTGCTGCACCGCAGAGTCGACAAAACGTGCCGAGGAGTTGGGGACACTCACGGTACACATGTCCCTGCTGCTTGCAGTTAACACAGCGCACCGTGGTGGAACGGATAATTGGGAGTCTTCTGGGAGAAAAGTCTGGGGGCATTAACGGGGGTGGGGATAGGGAAGTACGTCGCGGAGGGAGAGGAGTGGGTCTTGGGGCTGGCGGGGGCGTTTCAGGGGGGGATATTCCTGCTACGGTATTGGCGGGATTACAGGAAGGTGGGATATTGTTGGTAGGTTTCGGGGTTTGGCTGAGTGCAGCGGTATTTTTGGTAGAGGATTTTGGTTGAGGCACGTATGCAGCGCATGGAAGCACGGAGCTTGTTGCTGATGGTGGGGGACGATAGTTGCGAACGCGTTCCCGCATTGCTTCTATCCTCCGGCATTTCCACGTGAAGTCTGCGTAGTCGGTGATTTCGTCGCGTCGCACCTGGAGGGCCAGGTCGGGGTGTAAATTGTCATAGCACAGGTTTAGCTGCGCTTCGAGAGACAACGGAGGGCTAAGGTGTCGAAAATACGTTCTCATTTTAGTGAGGTATTCGCCAATTGACTCGTCCGGGCCCTGAGTGCGGCCTTCCACCTCCCGTCGGAGTCGCTCCTGGAGGTCACAGTGGCCAAAACGTGCACGGAAACGGAAGAGGAACTCGTTATAATCACGCCAAGAATCTCTCTCCACTCGATGCCACATCAGGGCTTCGCGGGAAAAAGCCTCGGGTAGTACGCGTAAGACCTCCTCCTGGGTGTACCCGCGGCTGTCGCAGTATTCGTACAGTCTCAGGAGGAATTCCTCGCCATCCTCGCCGCGTTTGCCCTCAAACTTGGGGCCAAACCGGCGGAAATGGTCAATACCGGTCGTATCTCGGAAGCTGTAGGAGGAGGGGTATGATGTGGATGGTCTCGGCGTCGTGGTTTCCGGGCGGGTGAGAAATCTCACCCCCGTACTTCGACCCTGAGGTGGTTGTGGAGGGGGAAGCTGGTACGTCTCGTTGTCTACTCTGGTGGGAGCGGGTACTGTTGCGGGGGTCGTCGGGGGCAGGTAGGAGAGGCGTGGAGGGGGTACTGGTCGGGGGAGGGGTGAGTGATGCGGGAATTGATGAGCGAAAGTTGCGGTAGGGATTGGAGGAAGTAGCGGGAAATCAGCTGGTGAGATCTGTGAGGCGTCAGGTGGGAATAAAGATTCGTCGGGATCGTCCATGGGGAGAGGGTCTTGGTATGGTCCGATTGATTGACCGGTGGGTAAGGGATCTCCTGTCGGTAAGCGCGAGCGCGTGCTACGAATCGTGTCGTCGAATTCAGGCGCTAATTGTGCTGCGGTGAGACAAAACGGTGTCTCATCCTGACGCTCGTCCTCGTCAGGGTACCATTCCACATTAATTTGTGGATAAAGTCGGCGGATCTCGTACCGCCAATAGCGGTTGATGACATCCTCCAGGGTACCTCTTGTACTTAGCCCTGCATGGTCGCAGAGGCGAAAGATTTCTCTGCTATCGGGCAGGCTAGTGAGGTGTTTTTTTATCGTCTGTATTACGGTATTTAACGCGGCGCGGCTGGTCGTGTCAATCCGAGGCGGATGAGTGGGATGGGGGCTTGAAGTTCCGGTCTGTGCTTGGGGAGTGGTGACGGTCGTGGTTGTTGTCACCGTTGTGGTGCAAGTAACATCCGCGGTGGTGGTTGTCACCACCAGCGGGGGAGGGGGGATGGTGTCATCTGATGGATCCATCGTGATTGACAATATCGTTAATTAGTGAAGTACGTGCGTAATTAACGTGGACTAACGCGTGGGGTAAGACTTTGCGGGTTTAAAATCGTATCGGGATAAAATACGTCAAATTCGAGTTGTTTGAGCGATGTAGGGTCCAAGGGGTGGAGGAAAGAATGGGTAGTAGTCGTGCAAAAGCGAGTAAATCGACGGGCAACTCGTAGGAATTTCGAGCTGTCACGTACGGGGAATGATGCGTGTAATACGTGGGTAAAGACAGGTTATACAGCGATCAAAGGGTAATGGTAATATGACATGTAAATAATACCGGTTATATGACAAGCAATTAATACAAGTAATGACAATGTACAAGGGGAAATAGTATGAATTATAGAGTGACCCGAAAGAACACGCAATAGTTTCCGGAGTCTCCGCTGCCAATCGAGAAGTAGCGTGAGTGGCGGCGAATCCCAATCTGAACTAAATTCCTAACTTTCGAGAGTGTAATCGTAATAGATAAAAATAAAAAAAATTGATAATTAAATGTGTCGAGGTGAGCACTTACAAAAAAAAATGAATAAACCGAAGTAATTCATTTACCAGGCCCCACGTTGGGCGCCATTTGTGATCTGCGACTAGTGGGGTGGGGGTAAAAGGGGAGAGTGGGTGAGGGACAAAAAAAAGGAAGGACAAAAAAAATAAAAAGAAAACCCAAGTAATGAAAAATAAATCGGTATTTAATAACTAGGAATGGATTCCGCAGAAGTGATGTCTGCCTCGCTCCGAGGTTCGATCAGATGGTATCGATAAAAACAATGCCGACAAAAATTCAGAGTAATGATATAAGAAAAAAAAATTAATAAATGCAAAAAAAAAGGTAGAATAAAAAAAAATAAAGTGCTCGTGTGAAAGAAACAAAAGAATAAATAGCGCACCGCCAGCCCTGTACGTCAGGGTTCTCGCACGAAAATCTCAAAAGAACGAAAGATAAACTAAAGTCAAATAATATCGAAACGCAAAAAAAAAGAAGGAAATCGCGCAACGTCGGCCTCCAATAATCGAGGAAACAGTCGAAAATAAAGTGAAATTAAACGCGAGTGAAATAGAAGAAAATAAATAAATTGAATAAATGACGCAAAATCAGCCCTATGGTCGAGGGTTCTTATACAAAAAAAAAATATCGGAACTAAAGAAAATATTCCAGACGCGCTTAAAATAAAATAGTGTGATGACGCAAAAAAAAAGGGATGGTGCCGTACGATCGGCCCTTGCTAGGTTACTAGGCGGGAGGAAGGGAGGGGAAGAGAGGGGGGAGTAAGGTATAGACGGGACAGCTGGCCGGTTGCGATTATTTTAGAGTTATAGCGAACAATGAAAAAATCCAAAGAAACGAAGGCACTGCGACTTACTGAAGCTAATTTTATTTGGGCGCCAGTCACTTTATCGGTAGTGACACCGCAGTTAATTATTCGGAAAAATGCAAACCATTTCCAAAAAGAATGACTCGGATAAGAAATATAAAACTCGGCTAACCAGTGGCGAACATGGACGGATCAGGAGGGGTGGGGACACTGGACGTCGGCTCTTATCGGTAAGACCTCGACACACAAGAAAAATAAAGAAATGAAACAAATCCGCGACTGAAAACGCTAATAATTTTATAAACGCGGTCCTATTCACTATCGATTAAATTATCACCGCCACTCACTCGCGCAAACGAAGAAAAGACGACTGCGATCGAAATTTATCGTACAGGCAACGGCACAAACGCCGGTACAAAATGGCGAGCGCTCACACGTGGCGTCTCGCTTATTACTTATAAATGCCGGTGTACAACAACAAAAAAAAAAAGAGAGAATAATTATCACGCAATTCTTTTGGGGCAATTGGGACAAATCGAGGGGATGGGAGGGATGGAAAACTTAAGGGGTACTCACTCGTTCGTACTCTGTGCACTCGTAATACCGTAATCGGTCGTGTCCACGGCAATCACGATTTACGCGGCGCTAATTCTCGGTTTTCCGACGACGACGCTCACAAATGCGGGAGAAGGCGCCGATACTATGCACACCACGCTCACACAATGCACACGATTGTGCCGAAACGACAGGGTAACGTCCAAATAACAGAAAAAACGGATCGTGGCTCGCTCAGACACACTCTATGCTCGGTTAACGCTCGGCTCGAAGTGAAGAAAAAATGGCCGTCGTCTTCGTCTTCTTCATCGATCGTGAGATCGATCGTGATTGGTGTCGAGGGGGCGGTGTCATTGGCGGATCTCGATGGCAGGGCCTTCCGCTGCGGCTTCTGGTTGGTCGAGCGCTAGTGGCTTACTGGGGGGATTACGAGGATGGACTACGTGTGAGGGATGGGTGTTTCTATTCCGCCGCGGGATTGGAGGACTTGCTGGGGGAATTACGAGGATGGATTACATGTGAGGGACGGGTGTTCTTATTCCGTCGCGGGATTGGAGGAATACTGGGGAAAATCGTGGGAATAGTGGCTTCTGATTGGCCGTGGCTCGTGGTTGTCCAGACTCGTTTCCATGTAAGCTCACCGGTGTGCGGCTAGTGACTCTAGCTTGCACTGGTCGCGATCGATAATCATGGTGGTTGCTGCGGTTGAGTGGCGCTAGTCCCCGGTCGATACGTCGATAATTGCAGTCGTCTAGCCGTCGGGTGGCGCCTCCCGTGCGATAATCGATAATCTGCGGGCCCCGTTACGCGACGATTATGTCAGCTGTTCGGTGGGTGTGGAGGGAGTCGCTGCGGTGAGGTGTTGCCATGGAGACGGTTGACGCTAACGTTGCGCTGGATGTTCCGGTTATCGGTGACGATAGTAAATACGAGTTTAGGGGTGTAAGGATCGTCCGGGTGGGTGGGGGAAAATCAATGATGATAAATTTAATTACTAGTAGTGCGCCGGTAAAGGTGTTATAATGTTCGTCCCGGTGTGGTGAGTGGCGGCCTTCGAGCCGGGCTGGGGGAAAATTGTGACCGCCACGTCACAAGAGATAGAGAGATAGAGAGATAGAGAGATAGAGAGATAGAGAGATAGAGAGATAGAGAGATAGAGAGATAGAGAGATAGAGAGATAGAGAGATAGAGAGATAGAGAGATAGAGAGATAGAGAGATAGAGAGATAGAGAGATAGAGAGATAGAGAGATAGAGAGATAGAGAGATAGAGAGATAGAGAGATAGAGAGATAGAGAGATAGAGAGATAGAGAGATAGAGAGATAGAGAGATAGAGAGATAGAGAGATAGAGAGATAGAGAGATAGAGAGATAGAGAGATAGAGAGATAGAGAGATAGAGAGATAGAGAGATAGAGAGATAGAGAGATAGAGAGATAGAGAGATAGAGAGATAGAGAGATAGAGAGATAGAGAGATAGAGAGATAGAGAGATAGAGAGATAGAGAGATAGAGAGATAGAGAGATAGAGAGATAGAGAGATAGAGAGATAGAGAGATAGAGAGATAGAGAGATAGAGAGATAGAGAGATAGAAAGATAGAGAGATAGAGAGATAGAGAGATAGAGAGATAGAGAGATAGAGAGATAGAGACATAGACATAGAGAGATAGAGAGATAGAGAGATAGAGAGATAGAGAGATAGAGAGATAGAGAGATAGAGAGATAGAGAGATAGAGAGATAGAGAGATAGAGAGATAGAGAGATAGAGAGATAGAGAGATAGAGAGATAGAGAGATAGAGAGATAGAGAGATAGAGAGATAGAGAGATAGAGAGATAGAGAGATAGAGAGATAGAGAGATAGAGAGATAGAGAGATAGAGAGATAGAGAGATAGAGAGATAGAGAGATAGAGAGATAGAGAGATAGAGAGATAGAGAGATAGAGAGATAGAGAGATAGAGAGATAGAGAGATAGAGAGATAGAGAGATAGAGAGATAGAGAGATAGAGAGATAGAGAGATAGAGAGATAGAGAGATAGAGAGATAGAGAGATAGAGAATAGAGAGATAGAGAGATAGAGAGATAGAGAGATAGAGAGATAGAGAGATAGAGAGATAGAGAGATAGAGAGATAGAGAGATAGAGAGATAGAGAGATGGAGAGATAGAGAGATAGAGAGATAGAGAGATAGAGAGATAGAGAGATAGAGAGATAGAGAGATAGAGAGATAGAGAGATAGAGTGATAGAGAGATAGAGAGATAGAGAGATAGAAAGATAGAGAGATAGAGAGATAGAGAGATAGAGAGATAGAGAGATAGAGAGATAGAGAGGTAGAGAGATAGAGAGATAGAGAGATAGAGAGATAGAGAGATAGAGAGATAGAGAGATAGAGAGATAGAGAGATAGAGAGATAGAGAGATAGAGAGATAGAGAGATAGAGAGATAGAGAGATAGAGAGATAGAGAGATAGAGAGATAGAGAGATAGAGAGATAGAGAGATAGAGAGATAGAGAGATAGAGAGATAGAGAGATAGAGAGATAGAGAGATAGAGAGATTGAGAGATAGAGATAGAAGATAGAGAGATAGAGAGATAGAGAGATAGAGAGATAGAGAGATAGAGAGATAGAGAGATAGAGAGATAGAGAGATAGAGAGATAGAGAGATAGAGAGATAGAGAGATAGAGAGATAGAGAGATAGAGAGATAGAGAGATAGAGAGATAGAGAGATAGAGAGATAGAGAGATAGAGAGATAGAGAGATAGAGAGATAGAGAGATAGAGAGATAGAGAGATAGAGAGATAGAGAGATAGAGAGATAGAGAGATAGAGAGATAGAGAGATAGAGAGATAGAGATAGAGAGAGATAGAGAGATAGAGAGATAGAGAGATAGAGAGATAGAGAGATAGAGAGATAGAGAGATAGAGAGATAGAGAGATAGAGATAGAGAGATAGAGAGATAGAGAATAGAGAGATAGAGAGATAGAGAGATAGGAGATAGAGAGATAGAGAGATAGAAGATAGAGAGATAGAGAGATAGAGAGATAGAGAGATAGAGAGATAGAGAGATAGAGAGATAGAGAGATAGAGAGATAGAGAGATAGAGAGATAGAGAGATAGAGAGATAGAGAGATAGAGAGATAGAGAGATAGAGAGATAGAGAGATAGAGAGATAGAGAGATAGAGAGATAGAGAGATAGAGAGATAGAGAGATAGAGAGATAAGAGATAGAGAGATAGAGAGATAGAGAGATAGAGAGATAGAGAGATAGAGAGATAGAGAGATAGAGAGATAGAGAGATAGAGAGATAGAGAGATAGAGAGATAGAGAGATAGAGAGATAGAGAGATAGAGAGATAGAGAGATAGAGAGATAGAGAGATAGAGAGATAGAGAGATAGAGAGATAGAGAGATAGAGAGATAGAGAGATAGAGAGATAGAGAGATAGAGAGATAGAGAGATAGAGAGATAGAGAGATAGAGAGATAGAGAGATAGAGATAGAGAGATAGAGAGATAGAGAGATAGAGAGATAGAGAGATAAGAGATAGAGAGATAGAGAGATAGAGGAGATAGAGAGATAGAGAGATAGAGAGATAGAGAGATAGAGAGATAGAGAGATAGAGAGATAGAGAGATAGAGAGATAGAGAGATAGAGAGATAGAGAGATAGAGAGATGAGAGATAGAGAGATAGAGAGATAGAGAGATAGAGAGATAGAGGGATAGAGAGATAGAGAGATAGAGAGATAGAGAGATAGAGAGATAGAGAGATAGAGAGATAGAGAGATAGAGAGATAGAGAGATAGAGAGATAGAGAGATAGAGAGATAGAGAGATAGAGAGATAGAGAGATAGAGAGATAGAGAGATAGAGAGATAGAGAGATAGAGAGATAGAGAGATAGAGAGATAGAGAGATAGAGAGATAGAGAGATAGAGAGATAGAGAGATAGAGAGATAGAGATAGAGAGATAGAGAGATAGAGAGATAGAGAGATAGAGAGATAGAGAGATAGAGAGATAGAGAGATAGAGAGATAGAGAGATAGAGAGATAGAGAGATAGAGAGATAGAGAGATAGAGAGATAGAGAGATAGAGAGATAGAGAGATAGAGAATAGAGAGAGATAGAGAGATAGAGAGATAGAGAGATAGAGAGATAGAGAGATAGAGAGATAGAGAGATAGAGAGATAGAGAGATAGAGAGATAGAGAGATAGAGAGATAAAGAGATAGAGAGATAGAGAGATAGAGAGATAGAGAGATAGAGAGATAGAGAGATAGAGAGATAGAGAGATAGAGAGATAGAGAGATAGAGATAGAGAGATAGAGAGATAGAGAGATAGAGAGATAGAGAGATAGAGAGATAGAGAGATAGAGAGATAGAGAGATAGAGACATGAAGAGATAGAGAGATAGAGAGATAGAAGATAGAGAAATAGAGATATAGAGACATAGGAGATAAAAGATAGAGAGATAGAGAGATAGAGAGATAGAGAGATAGAGAGATAGAGAGATAGAGAGATAGAGAGATAGAGAGATAGAGAGATAGAGAGATAGAGAGATAGAGAGATAGAGAGATAGAGAGATAGAGAGATAGAGAGATAGAGAGATAGAGAGATAGAGAGATAGAGAGATAGAGAGATAGAGAGATAGAGAGATAGAGAGATAGAGAGATAGAGAGATAGAGAGATAGAGAGATAGAGAGATAGAGAGATAGAGAGATAGAGAGATAGCGAGGCAGAGAATAGAGAGATAGAGAGATAGAGAGATAGAGAGATAGAGAGATAGAGAGATAGAGAGATAGAGAGATAGAGAGATAGAGAGATAGAGAGATAGAGAGATAAAGAGATAGAGAGATAGAGAGATAGAGAGATAGAGAGATAGAGAGATAGAGAGATAGAGAGATAGAGAGATAGAGAGATAGAGAGATAGAGAGATAGAGAGATAGAGAGATAGAGAGATAGAGAGATAGAGAGATAGAGAGATAGAGAGATAGAGACATGAAGAGATAGAGAGATAGAGAGATAGAAAGATAGAGAAATAGAGATATAGAGATAGGAGATAGAGAGATAGAGAGATAGAGAGATAGAGAGATAGAGAGATAGAGAGATAGAGAGATAGAGAGATAGAGAGATAGAGAGATAGAGAGATAGAGAGATAGAGAGATAGAGAGATAGAGAGATAGAGAGATAGAGAGATAGAGAGATAGAGAGATAGAGAGATAGAGAGATAGAGAGATAGAGAGATAGAGAGATAGAGAGATAGAGAGATAGAGAGATAGAGAGATAGAGAGATAGAGAGATAGAGAGATAGAGAGATAGAGAGATAGAGAGATAGAGAGATAGAGAGATAGAGAGATAGAGAGATAGAGAGATAGAGAGATAGAGAGATAGAGAGATAGAGAGATAGAGAGATAGAGAGATAGAGAGATAGAGAGATAGAGAGATAGAGAGATAGGAGATAGAAAGATAGAGAGATAGAGAGATAGAGAGATAGAGAGATAGAGAGATAGAGAGATAGAGAGATAGAGGGATAGAGAGATAGAGAGATAGAGAGATAGAGAGATAGAGAGATAGAGGATAGAGAGATAGAGAGATAGAGAGATAGAGAGATAGAGAGATAGAGAGATAGAGAGATAGAGAGATAGAGAGATAGAGGGATAGAGAGATAGAGAGATAGAGAGATGAGAGATAGAGAGATAGAGAGATAGAGAGATAGAGAGATAGAGAGATAGAGAGATAGAGAGATAGAGAGATAGAGAGATAGAGAGATAGAGAGATAGAGAGATAGAGAGATAGAGAGATAGAGAGATAGAGAGATAGAGAGATAGAGAGATAGAGAGATAGAGAGATAGAGAGATAGAGAGATAGAGAGATAGAGAGATAGAGAGATAGAGAGATAGAGAGATAGAGAGATAGAGAGATAGAGAGATAGAG